>OY725338.1:38450100-38609417 GCA_963243735.1 Neocrepidodera transversa | reverse complement strand
AATTAGAGTATAGTAATAATAAAACCTCTATAGTGAGTGTTTATCCACCACCACCGGGAAGTTTTGACGTGTTTTAAGAAATACAAGAAGCCACTCTGGACCATGTTAGTAAGCAATGTCTTAATTTTTAGGGTTCCGTACCCGAAAGGGTCGAAACGGAACCCTATTGCTCTCACTCCCGTGTCCGTCCGTCCGTCTGTAACACTGGTCTAGCAGCTAAACCGTTGGAGGTAGAATTTTCACAGTATATGCGTCTTGTTGACCCAAAGCCATATAAATTATAAAAAATATTTTTAAATGTTTTCAAGGGGGCTCCCATACAGCTAAAGGGGGGCTCTGAAAAAAATTTGGGCTACCCCATCAAATGAGGTATCGTTGAATAGAGCTCATTGATTAGATAAAAGCTGAATTTTTATCTGTGCAATCGTATTAGTTTTATTAAAAAACCCATTTTTCATCTTATAATTTTTTTCTATCTTTGTCATTTACGCTGATATTAACAAATTTGTTCGTTGCATTTCAAAATTTGTGAATATATCTAAGTATATATGCGCATTGTGATATTTATTTTTCTTTTCACTTCTTTAAATCGTTTTACCACGTATTTTGACTTATTAGTTCGATTTAAATTTTAAAGTCCTTTAATAATCCTGCCTGTGCACAGCTGGCTTATATTCTACATTTGGTACGAAACCCTAAATGTGCGAAGTCCGACACGCACTTGACCGATTTTTTTATCTGTGGAGACCTAAATTTCTTATAATTTCTAATCATAAGATACCATTAAATAATTTACCATTTTGTTATAACTTAAAAGTAACTTCTTTAACTCCTACGACATTTTTCACTAATAGATTATGTTGAAGAATATCGTCACCACTAACCAAAACTAAATATTAAACCTATGATCCACCTATTTATACCTACCACCTTCACGCATGAATGTGATTCGGCCCTAAGTGCGGAGGCTTTTTCCAATCATTTAGAAAAAGCCCGCCAACCTTATCTAATTAAACTGTATATTGGACTAATCGGAATAGGTGCTTTTTCTTTATTTAAACTATTTTTACATTTAATTATTTCAACACTTTCAAATGCATCCAACAACCTTTTGTTGGGTACATTTTTAAGTAATTTTACATTATCCACACTAGTTTTATGATTATGACAAAAAGCATGTTCAGCAACAGATGATTTCTCTGTGCGACCGTATTTCAAATGTTCCATGTGCTCTTTAAATCTAGTTTGTCTAACATACTTTTTGTCACAATTAGAACAATTTATTTCGTAGATTCCACTTTTTTCCAAATGACTTGTTTTATCTTTTGGGTTGTTTATTATACTTTTCAAAGTGTTGTTTGATTGAAAAACTACTTTTAAGCCTGATTTGTGAAAGATCTTTTGTAACCCTTTAGTGAGGTATGGGTTATATGGCAGAAAAACAAACTTATTAGCCTGTTTTTCATGTTGGAAAAAAGTGGTATCCTTTAAGTTTTTCTTAATTGTATGGCGATTAATTAACCTTTTGCGCTTTCTTGGAGATCCTAAATAGAAGATTCAATGTATCCAATCAAGTCACTCAGAACTCGAGCTTTTAAATAAAGGACTGGGTTTTGCAATGTCTTCTGGAAACAACCCTAGTGACTTGATTGGATACATTGAATCTTCTATTCAGGGTCTCCAAGAAAGCGCAAAAGGTTTTATCCGGGAAGCTTGCAGAAACCAGATTTCAAGAAATATTGTTTCTAGTAACAAACCACCGTCCCGAAAAGACATCTATATTGCAAAATACTTGAGACAGAAAGACTGTTTTTACTTAAAATCGGACAAAGGAAACAAGGTAGTTATACTAAATAAAAGTGATTATTTTGAAAGAGTCAATGAATTGATCCAAAGTGGACCATATACGTTAATTCCAAAAAATCCTTCACCAAAAATGATACGAGAAGTTAATAACACTTTAAAAATGTGTAAAAACCTTGTTTCCAGTTCAAATAAATATAGATTAACAGTTAGTAACCCTACGATGTCAAAGTTCTATTGCAATGCGACCTATCGTATCAGCAATAAGTTCACCCAGCTGTAATATTTCAAAATGGTCAGCGAATGAGATTGGAAATTTACCCATCCAGCAGCAACAGTATTCAGTTAAAAACTCTTTAGAGTTCATAAACAAAATTAAAAATACTCCAATTGCAGATGGGGAAATTTTAATCTCATTCGACGTAAGTTCATTATTTCTTAGTGTACCGATTCCACAGACCATGAATATCTTGAGAATGTGCTCAGATCCAACAGTTTGGATGACGAAACTATTCATGAATATTTACTTTTGACTAAACTTTGCATGGTGCAAAATTACTTTCAATATCAAAATCTATATTATAAACAACACGAATGAACTGCCATGGGCAATTGTCTATCGCCGTTCTTTGCTAACCTCTTCATGAGTAGTTTCGAAACCCAAATTAGTCAGGAATTTGAGTATTTTCCGAGAATATGGTACAGGTACGTGGATGACATTTTTGCCATTTTTGATAGTAAAAAAGAAAATTAGTGATTATAAATAATAACAGTTTGGAATTTGACATATTTAGGAAAGATACCGCTACTAACCCATATGTCCCTTCAGATTCTTGTCACTGTGGTCAATATAAGATGGTGAGTTTACATTTCCTTGTACATCATTTAATAAATTTCCCTCTCACTAAAGAAATATATACAAAAGAAAAGAATCTGGTCAAAGATATAGCTGCTATTAACGGGTATGATAGACATTTAGTAGATAAGTTAATTAATCGCCATATATTTGAGAAAAACTTAAAGGATACCACTTTTTTTCAACATGAAAAACAAGCTGTGAAGGATACCACTTTTTTCAACATGAAAAACAGGCTGAGAAGTTTGTTTCTCTGCCATATAACTCATACCTCACTAAAGGATTACAAACGATCTTTTACAAATCAGGCTTAAGAGTAGTTTTTCAATCAAACAACACTTTGAAAAGTATAATAAACAACCCAAAAGATAAAACAAGTCATTTGGAAAAAAGTGGAATCTACGAAATAAATTGTTCTTAATGTGACAAAAAGTATGTTGGACAAAGTAGAACATCTATACAAACTAGATTTAAAGAGCACATGGCACATTTGAAATACGGTCGCACGGAGAAATTATCTGTTGCTGAACATGCTTTTTGTCATAATCATAAAATTAGTGTGGATAATATAAAATTACTTAAAAATGTACCCAACAAAAGGTTGTTGGATGCATTTGAAAGGGTTGAAATAATTAAATGTAAAAATAGTTTAAATAAAGACAAAGGACCTATTCCATTTAGTCCACTATACAGTTTAATTAGATAAGGTTGGCGGACTTTTTCCAAATGATTGTAGAAAGGTTCCAAATTCCCAATTCAAACTAATAGATTAGGCCAAACTGCACTATATCTTAATGAATCTAAGCACTTCCATCTGTAATACTCACGTCTATGAAGCAGGCTTTAGTGACCATAGAATCTTTACTTTAAAATATAGCTTAATTGTCAATAATCAGAAGGAATTAGTGAAAAACGATATATCTTACTGCATAGATTTGTCTAGTGATAAACGTGAACAATAGGGAGTTTTCAAGGTAACTTCAAAATTTTGCCACTAGGCGGCAGCAGCGCCAAATGCGGTCCAGAAAACATAACCAAACTAATATATCTTATTATTAGTTATTGTTTTCATTGCAAACGAATTGGCATAACGTGTTTAAGTGCTTCTTTATTTTTTGTAAAACAATTATTTTTTCATCAAAATGTTTGAAGATAATGTTAATAAAAGATATGGGTCATGGTCGCTTACCCAACTCAAGGATGAATTACGAAGAAGAAATGCGAAAATTCATGGGAGAAGAGCTGATCTTGTTGGAAGGTAATTAAACTGCCACGTTAATAATTTACTTGGGTGCTTTTGTTCATATTATCGTCTTGCTGTAATTTGCGAATCATTCAGACTGTAAATAACTTCGCTGACTTGCAGAGTCAGTAATAAAAAAATACTTGGGATTCTGTTTACATATTTTTCATATTTTTATTTTAGTTTGGAGACCTATGACAACCTGCATCATACACCTACAGTGTCTGTGGACGTTGTCGATTGTTGTTGCGAAATAAGTACTTTTTGGCCTGATTTTGTTGACACACTGAATTCAAAATGGACCGTGTTTGGCTGTGCTGCCCTTATCGGGCAACTGCCGAAGTACAAACCTCCTATTATCTAATGCCATATTTAACTCTAATTTCGATTAGGTTCATGCGGTCAATGACATTGACCTCGCTGTCGAAGCTTTCTTCCTAAACTTTAATTACTTTTAGATATGTTCTGACCTTAAAATAATATTACCCTAATAATTTTAATTAAAAATGGAATCGAATAACTCCCGATAATAAAAATTCCACTAAAAATATTCAAAACCTTTACGGATTGCAAACAAATAAATGATGTTAGTTCTTAAATTACAAAAATGCAAAAATACAATATACGACAATGTTGAACAAAACAAAATCAGACTTTTACAGTACCTTAATTAACATGTCTAATAATAAATCGAAGACTGTGTGAAACCTAGTTAAAAAAGAAACCGTTGTAAAAAAACCAATATGAATTTATAACTTATCACTGGTATTTTTTTAAATGATCCACATGAGGTAGCCGCTGCATTTGGGAATTCACCAATTTTACTGATTATTTTTTGACGTTTCTCGAAACCTGTAGTGCTTATGGTAAGAGATAAACAATACATGAGTTGTCAGACAGAGAATGTCGCTTTAGTTATATTGACAAGTTGTCATTTTGGGTTTTTTGGTTATATTGACATGTTGTCATATTGGATTTATTAGGTTATAAAAATCTGTCAATCATTTCATTTATCAATTTTTTCACCTTTCAAATTCAGATTGAGAATTGACGTTTTAAGTGTATACAAATAGCATGATTATAACCTTGTCTCAGTTACCGTGGGAGACCGTTGATATTCTTTTTCAGAAATAATCTAGAACACCAAGAAGAAAAAATAACAATAGAAGAAAAACAAAAATTATTATTATTATCAACAACTTTGTAGATACACACAATATGATAACATGTTATTTAAAAAAATACTTGTGTATAAAAATCTTTACAACATCTTAACACAAAATAAGTAACCGTGCTACGATATTTGGTGACCCCGACTAGAATTCGCAATTTTTTGGAGACCCCCCACCCCCGACTAGGATTCGCAATTTTTTGGAGACCCCCCACGCCCCGATTAGAATTCGCTACTTTTTTTGGAGACACCCCGTTTGAAATCCAGTTTTGGCTGTTTGATCGATATTTTTTGGAAACCACTTTTTGAAATTGAACAAGAATTTCGAAATTTTATTACTGATGGTCTTCACAAGATACTGGGTGAGATCCTGTTCTCAAAAAATTTTTTTTTACTATTGATTGAAGATTTCATTATGAGTACAGATAATACTATCTCAAATATTCAAAATAATACGTCTATACCAAATTTAGAAAATATTAGTAATGTTAACTTACCATCTTTTTGGGTTTCTAAGCCTAAGTTATGGTTTAAACAAGTAGAAAGTCAGTTTTTTATAAACAAAGTCAATTCAGATAAAAGTAAATATCATCTAACAATAGCTAATCTTCCTGTAGATATTTTTTCGGCTGTTATTTATATAATAAATGACCCTCCAGTCAATAAATTTTTTTGATAATCTACAGCAAAATATTATTACTAGACTTACTTTATCTGAAGAAGCTTGTTTAGAAAAGCTGATTTTCAATTCTCATCTGGGAGATAAAAAACCTTCACATTTTTATCGTGAATTAATGCAAATTGCAGGGGATAATATCATTGATAATAAATTACTAATACAGTTATTGACATTGCAATTACAGTTTCAGGTAAAGAACATATTTCAGATTTATTAATCTTATCAGATAAAATTTGGGAAACTCAGAACTCAAATTCTCAAGAATTACTTAATATTAATACAAATAATGATTATAGTACCTTGACGAAAACTTTGACAGACTTCACTCAAAGCTGTCAATCATTACTAAAAAACATTCTAGAAAAACAAAATAATTTAGAGTTAGAGATTCAAATGCTTAAAAATAGCAGTTACAATTCAAGTCAGAGACGGGATTTTAATTGTAGAAATAGATCACGAAGTCGTTCAGATTTTAAATACAAAGACATGGGTACAGACTCTTCAAACAATTTATTATCACAAAAAAAAATAAATCTAATAAATGTTTACGTCCACCGTGCCTACTAAGTCAATATTTTAATAAAGATAATTCAAAAAACCTAATAACATCAACTGTGAAAACTTTTGGTTTTGAAAATAATTCTAGTCGACTCTTTATTTCAGACCCAACAAATAAGTTAACTTTTTTAATTGATAGCGGTGCTGATATATTTTGTCTTCCGCGTCAATTATTTAAAAATACTCTTAAAGATAATGATACGTTATTAACTTCTGCTTCTGGCAATATAATAAATACATTTGGCAAAAAGTTTTTATAGGTAAATCTAGGATTACGAAGAATTTATCCATTTGATTTTACTATTGCAGATGTTGCAAAACCTATTATAGGTGCAGATTTTTTAGCCTATTAGTCGATCCAAAAAATAAGAGGATTATAGATTCTGAAACTTCTTAATCTTTATTAGGCCGTATCTGTGATATTTCTAAAGATGTTATCGTACCAAGACTTTTTACAGTTGATAATCAATATACAAAACTTTTTAAACAATTTCCAGGTATATTTAGTATACCAAATTTTAACTCTAAAAGTAAGCATGATGTTAAGCATCAAATAATTACAGAAGGACATTTTCCTTACTATAGACCTAGACGGTTAAACCCAGAGAAATATAAAATTGCAAAAAAGGAATTTGAAGATTTGGTTGAACTAGGCATTTGTCGTCCTTCGAAATCAAGTGTGACTTCACCGTTACACATGGTTCCAAAAAAGGAGCAAATGACTGGAGACCTTGTGGTGACTATCACCAACTTAATAAAATAACAGTTCCTGATAGATATCCTTTACCATTAATCTCTGACGTAAATTTATTAATACATGGTTGTACCATTTTTTCAAAAATTGATTTGGTAAGAGCTTATCATCAAAGTCCTGTAGCAGACGAGGATATTTTCAAAACAGCAATTAAGTAATGGAGCTATGAGAGTTCGAGCACATTATCAGCAAAATCTACATGTAAATCTCCATAAGAAAATCTAAGGTCCATTCTGGCAAATTTTGGCTCAAAAAGTTTAGAGTGTAAAATGTATACAATCTGCGCATGCGCTACGTCATTGGAAAGCTAATGCCATAAGGAGTGCGATAAAAATGATGAAAAAAATCCCAACTGCCCGCCTCCCACCCCGTGTATATCGGAAAAATTAAATAAAATGGATCATCGTTGAACATGTACATGTCGATTAAGGGAAAATAATGAAAAAAATCCCAACTACCCCCCCCCCTCCCACCCCGGGAATATCGGAAAAATTAATAAAATGGATCATCGTTGAACATGTACACGTCGATTAAGGGAAAAATAATGAAAAAAATTCTAACTACCCCCTTCAACCCCCTCCCACCCCGTGTTTATGGAAAAATTAGTAAAATGTATCATCGTTGAACATGTACATGTCGATTAAGGGAAAAATAATGAAAAAAATTCCAACTACCCCCTTCAACCCCCTAATACCCTATGTTTACAGAAAAATTATTAATATGAATCACGTGACACAGATCTAACTTCCCCCGTTCACCCCCCGTTGCTCAACATGAAAGATAGGAGATCCGTAATTTTTACTTTCTTGCTATAATTTTTAAATAGCTGTCAGCTGTCATTTTAACTTACAATAACTTTGGATACGTTACCAACATAACACTTTCTGATAGGATACCCATAATTTTTACTTTCTTGCTTTAAAATTTTAATTCAATGTCACCAACACAGTACTTTCTCGTCAAATTTCTTTCTCGCTATAATATTTGAGTTTCTGCCATTTATTAATTTACCAACATAGAACTTTTTTCGAAATATTAAGGAGTGTTGCCATCATAATTCATCAAATAGCGTTATCAACATGATACTTTCTCGCCAATAATTTACCAACATGATTTTAATAAATAGTGTTACCAACATGTTATTTCCCCAACCAATTTATGCCAATAATTAAACAGTGTAATAATTTAATATAACGTTACCAACACAGTACTTTCTACTCAAATTTCTTCCCCGCTTTAACATTTTAATACAACGTTACCAACATAGTACTTTCTCATCAAATTTCTTTCTCGCTATAATATTTAAATTCCTATCATTTAATAATTTACGAACATTATACTTCCTTTTCAAATTTCTTTCCCGCTACCAGCATAACACATATTAACTTTAATTTTCAATACACGTATAATACAGTGTTGCCAACATGATACTTTCCAATTTATCCACTACTTACTTTCTCATAGTGTAAAATACTTAAGTAACATTTTTTAAACGGTTCAACTGAATGATTTAAAAACACCGTAATGAGTAAAGAAAGTGTCTGTCTATATAATATTTAACATCAAAATTGTAATTGTCATACCAAGATTAATATCTTCAACCTTGCACTAAAACATGAATAATTGATAATTTTAATTCATCAATATAGTGTTGCCGCGTAATAATTCGTAGGAAATAGTGAATTTAGAATTTTAATACATTGTATTTGATTGGTAAATGAATAATAATTTTGTCTGTAGGTTGTAGAACGTATTATTTTAACGAATCTTTTGAACAATAACGATTTTAAATACTCAGTTTTTTCTTAAAGCGCCAGTAGGTATTTTTAGTTTTAACATAAACAAGGAAGGGCTTTCGGTGTATTGTATTTAATGTTTAAACTGGCAAATACTCCCCCTGTTAAGTCCATTATAATATTCATAATCACATGATTAATTTATGTTTATTGAGAAGGAAAGAAACATCAATCCGATTAGTATAAAACATTTATTTATAATATATACAGCTTAAAATATTCATAAAATAAACGAAATAAAAAATTTATATTTCAAATCTGAAGACGTTAATCGTCAACATCCATATCAATCACATTGCCTGTAATTGAATAGTGTCCCCAGGGTAGTGTTTCACCAGTTCCCGGTATTAAATATCGTTTATCATCCTCGGAACTGAGCGCAATTTTGTCTTGAATTATGGAATGAACTTGGTGTTTGGTGGATCGTATCAGATTCTGGGTAACGGTCTTCTGTTTCCGATCATTTAAGCAATCAATATAGTCTTCAAAATGTATTTCAGTTTTCACAACAGATGACTTAACTCCCTTTGCCTTCTTTGTCACCCCGAAATTGTTCAATATTCCATTAATTTCATCGTCATCGTACTCATCATCCTGCAACTTTCTCCTTGCCGCTTCAAGGTCCTCCTCCGTTCGCAGTATACGAGTAGCATATAATTTTGATCGTAGTCCAACATAATCAATCATCGGCACGCCGTTATTCTCATCCTTCATCATACCGAGCACCTTCTTGTTAACTTGAGGAATACCATAATCATTATCAGCAGGATAGTCAGACGTATCGAAATACTGATGACAGTCCCGCTGCATAACTTTATATGGATTTTGATGTAGTTCATATATTAGCGAATCAGTATCGGTATATAGACCGCAAGATTCAGGAAAAGCGATAGCCATGTATCCATAATGGAAGTCGTAAATCGTGGTTTTCGCCAAGTCAAGAATAGCTTGTCCAACGTAGATGGGTTTATTTAACCATATTTCCAGCTTTCGCAACTCCACAGCAACGAGATTTTCATTGAAAATTGTGCAATTTTTGAATTCTGGTTTCGCTATATACGCCTCTGCGCCGTAGCGTCCAGCCCATTCAGTTAAAAGATGGATATTGACTCTTTTCCTGATGTTTTCCATCGTTTTTCCTGAAAAAATAGGTATATTAGTACTTCATTATACTTTTTAAACATAAAACTTACCAAATACTGCGTTATTCATCAACTTGAAAAGATTCTTTTCAAATTCATTCTTCGCCTTCTTCCTAAGTTCGGTGTTTAGATCGATGTAACTTTTAAGCCAAGGACTCTGCTTAAATTTAAGAATGCGATGGATTTTGGTTAATACCAACCCATATGCTAGCGCTTGCTTGAGGGCTCTGTAGTGGATAACATATTTTTCTTTAGAGTGTAATGTGGCCATCAATTTTGTGAGTTCTTTAGCATTTTTTGGGGGCTTACCAGTCTTCGGATTGATATGTTCCGGACAGAACGGAATGTCTTTGTGGGGGTCATGGAGATGGCGAGGATATTTCAAATCGACTTCGAGGATATATCCTTCATCAGCGTCATCTGCCACCGTCGTAACATCGATGTTTGTATCGCACCACTCGAAGCCCCCATATGGTAGATACTGAGACATCGCCCAGCCATATTGATTATTAATGTCAAAGTACATAAGGAAAGTCTTTGGTTTTGAGGGGTCATAGTTATTAATATATCTATTGTTTGCTTTAGCTCGTCTTTTTGAGCAAACTTGACTAAGTCCTCCTCTGATGCCTCGTTCAACGAAGAGGAACATGTCGGGATCGGTTAAAAGCTCCAACTCCTGCTTAGTAAATTTCAGCATAGCATCCCATGTGAAACCAGGTAATGTAAAGTAGTGAGCGGGGTCGAGGTCATACGTTTTAAGGCAGCTGGCACGGAATTGTTCAAATACGTCAGCCAGCAGCATAATATCAGTCTTCATATACAAATCCACATATTCACCTAGATTCTGACAGCTGAATGTGCTCCATACTTGTTGAGCACGTTGATAGAGACGGCGAGGACAGGGCTTATCTTCCAGCTTATTGTAAAATGCGGCTATAGGAGGCAGGCCGGCTTCATTAAAACGTTCAAACGAATCAAAGTAATCATAGGGCATCACTCCCTTCTTCGTTAATAATTTAAATTGTTCTTTGGGTAGCTCGGAAAATTGAGATTTTAAATTAGGATATTTTTCCATGTATGATGCCAATTTATCTAATGACGAGCTCAGAAAACGGAAGCTATCAATGAAGCGGAACTGAATAGCCGTCTCATTCACATGCTTCGTAAATGATATGTATTTTTCCTTTGTAATGGGCAACAAATCAATTTTTCCCTTCATCCGCGTAGCAATGTCTGTGATTATAAAGTGAGCGTCATAGCCACTCAAATTGTGGAAAACAACAGGGACCACGTGACTGTCCTTATAATTGATATTGCAGGATTCGTGAGCAGCTCCTTTGTAATTATTTTCAGGAATCAAGTGATTGTGGTCCCTGACTTTTTTCTCATCTGATTTAAACGATTCAGTACATATATGACAGTGTGTAGCTTTTTGAAATTCAACTTCCTCCTTGCCCGTCATGTGAATATCATAAGGACACCAGAAAACAGTTGTCACGTCTTCAGCTAGCTGGGCCATCTCATCAGCAAACCACTGCATACAATCCCCCCCTCTATATGAACGATAAAACGAAAGAGTATCATCGTAGGAACATTTCATAAAGTAACCAACTGCAGCAGGAACGTGATGTTGGGATTTATTAAGATCACCAGTTGGATTTAACACACTCTCAAGATCGGCGTATACAAAGAATGGAGCCTTCTCTTTATTTTTGAAGTTTTTAAATTTTAGGATGTTCTTTCCCTCTTCGGGCATTCTTATAGCCGTTTCATTAATTTTCAGGCAATCCTCAGTATGTTTGTTAAGTTTATCTTGAGAATGAAAGTAATGAAGACAACGATCACAAAAGAATTTCCTTCCTTTATGCTGGCAAAGCTGGGTAGATAGAAGTCTAGACATGCTCTTGATCCATACAAAATGGTAATTCGATGAAACATCACCCTCTTCGCCCTCTTCATAATATTTGTCCTGGATCATTAATAAATTAACATGGCGATCCTTCTTATCTTTAGTCAGATACGATGGTAGAGTAGCAAAGCGGGATTTTTGTTTTTGAAGAATGTATACGTTGATGGATACATCATTCTGTTTTTCAAAATTTGGGATCTGCTTCATCGTCATTGGAAATTGAATACCTTTAAGTTTTAAAACCGAGGAATAGTGAGGATACTTTGCAACTCTTAGCGGATTTTTTTCGACGGGATGTAACGCTGATGTAACAGCCCATGCAAAGCAGGCCTGGTCATCGTTCTTAATATTAATACAGGCTTGTTTCTTAGCGATTTGTGGTGGAAGTTCGAGATATGACGAACCAAGTTGAGGAGTATATTTGTTGATGTTGACTCCAAGATTCACCACTCTTTTTAAACTCCAGCCTGAGTCCCTTTCCTTGAATTCTTCAAGTTCTGTTGTTATCGGAGCAACAACTTTATCGTCGAACCAAACGTCAAGGTCGGTGTAGCGGTAAATGGCAGAGTTCGAGGTGGTGAAGTACTTGTATTCGGTAAGTATCCTATCGCCCTTTGCTATCTCAAACTCTCCGCAAAAAACAGAGTTAACCTTGACAGCAGCATCCGTCTTTAAAGCGTTATGGATCCGCCTTTTGAAGAGAGCCTTAGCATCGTTTAGAAAATTAGCAGGATCCTTGTGCTTGAGATTAGAGATAATTCCGGTTCGAATACGTGACTTAAAAGCTGACTCGGAGTCATCCCAATGCACGCGTTCTCTTGCCCCTTCAGGTCGTGATGGTAGCCCAGCCCCCTTCTTTTGCGCAGCTTTGAATTGTGCCCTTAAACTCTTAATATTTCTGAGACAAGCCTCTAAGTGTTGCTTTTCACCAATCGGCTTCGCACTTCTCATAGCGTTCCTAATTCGTTTCATTCCCACCAACCCTTCACGAATCTTCACATCATCATTCGGAGTCAGCAAACCAAACAAGGCAGCGATGTACTTTACCAAATCCATGAAGAGAGCCATACTGAAATGAAATGGAATCAATAAAATAAACAATAAACGTAACCTCAAACTTACATGTAAACTGATTTTAAAGATCCAAAATTCCAAATTTTCCTAAAGGACAACTCCTGATACGTCTGAACTGCTGAAACAGAATGAGTGAAGTCATGAAAAGTATCTATATTTATAACCTCGATTTAACTTTTAGTCGGACGGTATACTGAACGCTCTAGATTTTTTATTAAATTATATAAAAGGCCCCCGAAATGCTGGAATTTATGCTTTCATTTCCATAAGAATACACGTAAATTAGGTAATTTCACATAAAATCTTCAATTTTGCTACTTTTTTATGATACTAGAAACTACAAATATGAGTTGATTTTTAAGAACTGTGTTTAACTAAATTTATAGGAATATTGTTATATTAAAATTTTTTAGGAATTGTGCTAGACACTATTTCCACGAATTTACACAAAAAATTAAAATAATCATGATTTAAATTTATGATTCAACATTTGACGTGTGCAGACATGGAAAAAATTTGTGAACGCTGTAACAAGACCTATCCTGGCACACGCGAGTTCTGCAATAAATGTTGTATTAGAGCAGGTCGAAATACAGGATTTCCTTTAATACCGACTCATGGAATACCTATCGTGGGCTTACGGTCGACGACAATTTGCAGAAAATTTATGAATATTACTGATATGTATCGCCACATGTACAAATCTTGAAAACTTTTAGTTCTGCATGACACTCTACCCCCACAACCATAAAATCTGGGATTAATGTTGGTGATCGACTTTCAAAATTCATTTACCATTTAACGTTCACACTGAGCAGAAGCATTAGCAAACAATTATCAATTTGTCTGCATGCGAAAACGTACAGCTTAACCTAATTAAAACCTGTATCGAACAAGAATTTATTAAAAACAATTATTGCGGAGTATGCCTACCAGCAAGTTTTATTTTCTATGAAGTTGCCAAGAAATATGGAATAACGACAAATATATGTGCCGGAACAAAGTTTTACTCGAATGGGGTAACAATTACGCCACATTTTTGGAATGAACATAGTAACTTTGTATACGATCCTACTGATGCAATTACCCAACACTATTTACCTTATGAATTCGAATTTACATTAAAGAAGGAAATGTTTATGTGTAATAGAACTGAAGATATCAAAATGATTGAAATTTATCGTACCTTTAAGAAAACCAAGACCACAGCTGAGTACTTTGATTTACTGAAAATACGTAAAAATATTCATGATGATGTTGTTAAAATACTCAAGAAATAATAAAAAAATATGTCTAAATATTATTCTAGTTTTTATAAATCCTCAATACCCTAGTGTTAACTTAAAACCCGATATGAAAACCATATAGACGAGAATTGATGATTTTAAGAATTTCAAAACCTCGTCCTCGGGTTCCCTCTCATCATGATCTTCAAATGACATCTCACAATGACTCATAAATCCTATTGAAAATGCTTAGGTACGATAGGTACGTCAGATATCTCACAGCTAACATGCCGCAGCATTTATGTATGCAATAAAATATTTATACCATGATGACACAATGTGATGCTTAGCTGTCTATAGTATAATTATCTTAAAAGATTGGTCGCTGATAGAAAAAAGAAAACTAGATAAGTTGCAAACAATTAATGAACCGTCTACCTGAAGATGCTGAGAGGGCAGAAGGGTCTGAAGAACGTTGGCTCAAGTCTTCTGCTTCTCTGTCAGAAGCGTCTAATCAAGTATTCAGGTCTGTCAGATAGGTCTGGTCTGTCAGATGTATAAATAGCACCAACATAATTGAAGGAAACCAGTCGATAATAAGATGTCATATGATACGTCACATATTAAAAAGCTTGCTGAGAGTATTCGAAAAAAGTATTGGGCCCTAAAAAGAATGGAAGCTGATAAAGATGAAGGTGTGCAAACGATATATAAACCGATAACTGAGCCACTGAAACAAATATTGCAATATGCTTCAGAGTCGAACGAACATTCTCCAGAAGAAAAAAGCCTTCTAGAAATGTGCAAGGATAAATCTGATAAAGCATACGGACCTCGATATGAATTTTCGAAATGGAAACTTGGTAATAAAAACATTCAGTTTGATAAAGATAAAATAATATTGGATGATAAGGAGTTCAAGAGTACATCGGGACTATATGATTTGCTGTTTTCGAAGAAACCTCAGAATTTTACCGATGATGATCTACAAATTTATAAGCAGTTGTTGGACCTATCCTGTGTACATAGGGATTCCCGTGGCCATTTGAGGCACCAAGCTTGTAAAGAGAAATTCAACAACATTATAAAACCACTATTTAAAAATAAAGTGAAGCCTAAAATTTCAGCAAGAAAAAAGAATGATAAATCATACGTGAAAAATATTCGAAACATCGCTACCAAAATTCAAGATGAAAAATCTTTAAGAGATGTAGATTATTTCCCCAAAAATGAAGTTACTTATTGGGACGATCCAAATATGCTCGTTGATCGCTTAAGGTACCTAATCAATACAAACGGAGCGGAAGAAGAAATAACCTGCATCATTAGCGAGTTAGAACGAGCCAATATTATTGGATGATATTATTTCATCCCTAGCTAGTGAAGATGGATGTTCGATTATTTACCAATCAAGATGCTGCTGAGAAAGTCAGACAGTTAAAGATATCAAACGATCTGATTTACCAATGGTATCATGACAACAAAATATCCTGCTACATTTTATATGTTAACGACAAACCTACTTCGTTCGCTTTGATGTCAACTCTTTTAAATGAACACGGTAATCCGAAAAAAGGTAAATTATATATATATATATATATATATATATATATATATATATATATATACGGTGGAGGAACATCGAAGAATGGGTTACGGATTGAATCTGCTTAATCATATCAAGACAAGAAACCAATTTACGTCATTTTGTTCTAATATTGAGTCTGAAAATTTATTTGAAAAATGTAATTTTTCGATATCCGTAATAAATATTTCAAAAAATGATTTGTCTTTACTTTCCAATTTATATAAGAGGCGAAGGTTAAATATTTCTCAACTCTCATAGGTTGAAGGCCAACTTTTCTCAGCTCTCATAAAAGCTAGACGGTAACCAATAACATATTTTAAAATCCGGAGAAAAAATTATGTTTATCGGCATTGAGTTGAAGCCGATCACATCAAAAAATTCCCAGTTCAATTTGGTGTTGCGAATTTGTACTCTATTTAGCCTGAGTATTACAAATTAAATGATATTAAGTGAAAAATATTTCATAGAAAGCATAAAGGTCAACGTTTTCTCAACTCTCATAATAGCTAGATGGTAACCAATAATATATTTGAAATCGGGACAAGAAATCCTTTAATTGGAAACCCCACATCAACGGTTAAAAAGTTAGCTCTAGACTGTTTATTATGATATTTTGACGTTTCAAAATGCTTAATTATGTTTATTGGCATTGAATTGAAGACGATCACATCAAAAATATTTCCTACCCCAGTTCAATTTAGCGCACAATATGTTTGTGAATTTCTACTCTATTTAACATGAGAATTATAAATTAAATGATATTTAGCAAGAAAATTTCCATAGAAAGCATAAAGGTCAACGTTTTCTCAACTCTTATAATAGCTAGACGGTAGCCAATAACATATTTGAAATCAGTAGAAGAAATCCTAATTACACTACATGATTGGTGAAACACTTAGATAATATTAGAATATATAATAAAAAAACTTACTTACATTTTTTACTAAAAGACGGTGATGCTAGTTGACTGGAGAAACAATAAGATGATGCTAGAAAAAATAGTAATGATAAGTTAAATTTTAAAAAAAATTAAATATCTCTCATACCATTTTAAAAATACCGCTTTTTTCCATCTTATAATGAATTTTTTAGAAAATAAAAAATAAAAATTTGAAATAAATCATAAAAACCCTAACTTAATTTTTTTAAAATAATGAATAAAATTTAAAAACTATTATGGAAAAATAGCAACACTTTTGGGAATATTAATATTAAAAATATGAGCTATAATTTAATTGGGAAAACAAGAAATTAGATTATTGAAAAAATAAAAAATTGAAAACAATTTTGAAAAATAAAATTAAAAACACTTTTGAACAATAAAAATAAAAACTTACATTTTTACTAACTAGCACAAAAAAAGTCTGAAGACGCTGATGCTAGTTGACTGGAGAAACGATAAGATGATGCTAGAAAAAATAGTAATGATAAGTTAAATTTTTAAAAAAATTAAATACCTCTCATACCATTTTAAAAATACCGCTTTTTCCCATCTCATAATGAATTTTTTAGAAAATAAAAAATAAAAATTTGGAATAAATCATAAAAACCCTAACTTATTTTTTTAAATAAAGAATAAAATTAAAAAACTATTATGAAAAAATAGAAACACTTTTGGGTATATTAATATTAAAAATATGAGCTATAATTTAATTGGGAAAATAAGAAACTAGATAATTGAAAAAATAAAAAATTGAAAACAATTTTGAAAAATAAAATTAAAAACACTTTTGAACAATAAAAATAAAAACTTACATTTTTTTACTAACTGTAGCACAAAAAAAGACTGAAGACACTAATGCTAGTTGACTGGAGAAACGTTAAGATGATACTACAAAAAATAGTATTCATAAGTTAAACATCTTAATACAGAAAATATTTAGAAAATGAAAAATAAGAAATTACAAAAAAGAAAAACCCTAACTGAATTATTTATATTAAAAATAAGAACTATAATTTAATTAAAAAACAAGAATCTAGATTTTTGAACAAAACTAAAAAACAACCTTTGGGAAATTAAAAAAATTTAAACTATTCTGAAAAAATAAAAAAATTAAAAAAATTGAAAAAAATATTTTTTAAGCATGGTTGAAAAATATGAAAAATATTTTAAAAGTATCTCTCCTACTATTCAAAAAATAAAGAATCTAGTTTAAAAACTAAAAACACTTTTAGCCATATTTTTCATGTATCGCTTCTACTATTTAAAAATAAAAAAGTAGTTTGAAACTGTTTTGAAAATAAAAAAATAAACATTTATTGGTAAAAATTTAGAAATATTTTTTAAGTACCTCTCCTACTATTTAAAAATAAAAAAGTAGTTTGAAAAAATAAAAACACATTGGTGATATTTTTTAAGTATCGCTAAATTAAATAACTAATTTGAAAAATAAGAACCTGACACTATTTTGAAAATAAAAAAAACAAACTTTTATACTTAAAAATTTTGAAACAAATTTTTTTAAGTATCTCCTACTATTTAAAATTAAAAAACTAATCTGAAAAATAAAACACTTTTAACCATTTCAACAAATAACAAAATTAAAAACTTTTATAGTTAAAAAAATTTGAAAAAATATTTTTTAAGTATCTCTCCTACTATTTAAAATTTAAAAACTAGCTTGTAAACGAAGAAACTAAAACTGTTTTGAAAATAAAAAATTAAAAAAACTTTTATAGTTAAAAATTTGAGAAATATTTTTAAAGTATCTCTTCTACTATTTCAAAATAAAAACTAGTTTGAACCAATAAAACACTTTCAGTCATTTTAAAAAATAAAAAAATTAAAAATTTATAGTTAAAAAATTTGAAAAAATATTTTTAGGTATTTAAAATAAAAAAATGGTTTAAAAAAAATTAAAAATTATATAGTTGAAAAACTAAAAACACTTTTAGCCATATTTTTCAAGTATCGCTTCTACTATTTAAAAATAAAAAAGTAGTTTGAAACTGTTTTGAAAATAAAAAAATAAACATTTATTGGTAAAAATTTAGAAATATTTTTTAAGTATCTCTCCTACTATTTAAAAATAAAAAATTAGTTTGAAAAAATAAAAACACATTGGTGATATTTTTCATGTATCGCTTCTACTATTTAAAAATAAGAAACTGAAACTGTTTTGAAAATAAAAAAAATAAACTTTAAGTGGTAAAAATTTGAGAAATATTTTTTAAGTACCTCTCCTACTATTTAAAAATAAAAAACTAATCTGAAAAATAAAACGCTTTTAACCATTTCAACAAATAACAAAATTAAAAACTTTTATAGTTAAAAAAATTTGAAAAAATATTTTTTAAGTATCTCTCCTACTATTTAAAATTTAAAAACTAGCTTGAAAACGAAGAAACTGAAACTGGTTTGAAAATAATAAAATTAAAAACTTACTTTTACTGGTACAATTTGAAAAAACTAATTTGAAAAATAAAACACTTTTAACCATTTCAAAAAATAAAAAAATTAAAAACTTTTATAGCTAAAAATTTAAAAAATATTTTTAAAGTATCTCTTCAACTATTTAAAAATAAAAACGAGTTTTAAAAGTAAAACAATTTTTAGCTATTTTGTAAAGTAAAAACATTTAAACAATTTTGAAAATAAAAAAAACAAAAACTTACCTATCCTATATTTTACACAAAATCACTGGAGAGAGAGAGAACTAAACTGGCTGAAGTCAAATGATTAACTGATGATTTCTGTGCACTATAAGATTATATTCTGCTATGCGAAAGTTTCGAACAGTTGAGAAAACCGTTGGGTTTTTTGTTAACCGGAAAAGCTTGTATTAAAAAATATTATCATCCGTTTTGGTTATACATTTACTAATCAGTTTTCTACTTTACATGCGTTGAGGTTTTTTTGCATCGCCACAAAAGATTGTATTAAAAATATTATCACCAGTTTTGGATAAAAATGTCTCTGATTAAACATTCTTATCAACTCCTGTTTCAATAGCAACGAACGTTATAAAATATAAAATGAAATATAAATATTTTAATAATTATTAACCTAATAATATTAATTGGATGCATTTGTTTTTACCATGTCTGGATATAAAGGATTTGTACAATGACAAAACATTCTTATCGCGAATAACAGTGAGCACTCTTATCGCGAAACAAGATAAAAATTGGAAAAATAAAATAATATAAATATTTCGATATTAAAAATGATTAATAATGAAAAAATTATAATTTAATGCCTTTTTAGTTATAGCTTGCGTGAAGTAACTCTACACATTTATTTTGCGTCGCATTTCTAATATTGTGGCATTTTTACATTAAAAATGGATTATTCATAACAAAGATAGATGCAAAGGCCCTTTTCCGTTACTGTTAACATGTTTTTCGCTAAGTATTTATTCTGCAACACATGGCGAATACAGGACCGTTTTCTGCGTTCAATTTGGACCAATAATAACGGAGATATTTCTTAGCGCCCCTTTGGTGTCCCCACTGTGCAGGATTTTTTTATAAGTAATTATTCTACGTTACATTTTAAATACAGCATCGTTTTCTGCGATTAAATCGGACCAATAGTAACGGAGATATAAGCTAAGGCCCTTTTGACGTTTCTTCTGCACAGTATTTTTCTTTACACATTTATTATACGTCTTATTTTAAGTTGGCAACACTCCTTAATATTTCGAAAAAAGTATTATGTTGGTAAATTATTAAATGGCAGAAGTTTAAATATTATAGCGAGAAAGAACTTTTATGAGAAAGTACTATGTTGGTAACGTTGTATTAAAATATTACAGCGAGAAAGAAATTTGAAAAGGAAGTATAATGTTCGTAAATTATTAAATGATAGAAATTTAAATATTATAGCGAGTAAGAAATTTTATGAGAAAGTACTATGTTGGTAACATTTTATTAAAATCTTATAGCGGGGAAGAAATTTGACGAGCAAGTATTGTGTTGGCAACGTTATATTAAAATATTATACTGTTTATTATTGGCATAAATTGGAGGGAAAGTTTCATATTGGTAACACTGTTTATTAAAATCATGTTGTTAAATTATTGGCGAGAAAGTATCATGTTAATAACGCTATTAGATGAATTATGATGGCAACACTCCTTAATATTTCGAAAAAAAGTGCTATGTTGGTGAATTAATAAAAGTCAGAAATTCAAATATTATAGCGAGAAAGAAATTTGGCGAGAAAGTACTATGTTGATAACGTTGTATTAAAATATTACAGCGAGAAAGAAATTTAAATATTATAGCGGGAAAGAAATTTGAAAAGGAAGTAGAATGTTCCTAAATTAATAAATGTCAGAAATTAAAATATTATAGCGGGAAAGAAATTTGAAAAGGAAGTAGAATGTTCGTAAATAATTAAATGTCAGAAATTTAAATATTATAGCGGGAAAGAAATTTGAAAAGGAAGTAGAATGTTGGTAAATTATTAAATGACAGAAATTTAAATATTATAGCGGGAAAGAAATTTGAAAAGGAAGTAGAATGTTGGTAAATTATTAAATGACAGAAATTTAAATATTATAGCGGGAAAGAAATTTGAAAAGGAAGTAGAATGTTGGTAAATTATTAAATGACAGAAATTTAAATATTATAGCGGGAAAGAAATTTGAAAAGGAAGTAGAATGTTGGTAAATTATTAAATGACAGAAATTTAAATATTATAGCAGGAAAGAAACTTGAAAAGGAAGTAGAATGTTGGTAAATTATTAAATGACAGAAATTTAAATATTATAGCGGGAAAGAAATTTGAAAAGGAAGTAGAATGTTGGTAAATTATTAAATGACAGAAATTTAAATATTATAGCGGGAAAGAAATTTGAAAAGGAAGTAGAATGTTGGTAAATTATTAAATGAGAGAAATTTAAATATTATAGCGGGAAAGAAATTTGAAAACGAAGTAGAATGTTGGTAAATTATTAAATGACAGAAATTTAAATATTATAGCGGGAAAGAAATTTGATGAGAAAGTATTGTGTTGGTAACGTTATATTATATTATTAAACTGTTTATTATTGGCATAAATTAGAGGGAAAGTATCATATTGGTAACACTATTTATTAAAATCATGTTGTTAAATTATTGGTGAGAAAGTATCATGTGTATTTGATGAATTATGATGGTAACACTCCTTAATATTTCGAAAAAAGTGCTATGTTGGTAAATTAATAAATGACAGAAATTTAAATATTATAGCGGGAAAGAAATTTGAAAAGGAAGTAGAATGTTGGTAAATTATTAAATGACAGAAATTTAAATATTATAGCGGGAAAGAAATTTGAAAAGGAAGTAGAATGTTGGTAAATTATTAAATGACAGAAATTTAAATATTATAGCGGGAAAGAAATTTGAAAAGAAAGTAGAATGTTAATAATGTATTAAATGATAGAAATTTAAATATTATAGCGGGAAAGAAATTTGAAAAGGAAGTAGAATGTTCGTAAATTATTAAATGTCAGAAATTTAAATATTATAGCGGGAAAGAAATTTGAAAAGGAAGTAGAATGTTGGTAAATTATTAAATGACAGAAATTTAAATATTATAGCGGGAAAGAAATTTGAAAAGGAAGTAGAATGTTGGTAAATTATTAAATGACAGAAATTTAAATATTATAGCGGGAAAGAAATTTGAAAAGGAAGTAGAATGTTGGTAAATTATTAAATGACAGAAATTTAAATATTATAGCGGGAAAGAAATTTGATGAGAAAGTATTGTGTTGGTAACGTTATATTATAATATTAAACTGTTTATTATTGGCATAAATTAGAGGGAAAGTATCATATTGGTAACACTATTTATTAAAATCATGTTGTTAAATTATTGGTGAGAAAGTATCATGTGTATTTGATGAATTATGATGGTAACACTCCTTAATATTTCAAAAAAAGTGCTATGTTGGTAAATTAATAAATGACAGAAATTTAAATATTATAGCGGGAAAGAAATTTGAAAAGGAAGTAGAATGTTGGTAAATTATTAAATGACAGAAATTTAAATATTATAGCGGGAAAGAAATTTGAAAAGAAAGTAGAATGTTAATAATGTATTAAATGATAGAAATTTAAATATTATAGCGGGAAAGAAATTTGAAAAGGAAGTAGAATGTTCGTAAATTATTAAATGTCAGAAATTTAAATATTATAGCGGGAAAGAAATTTGAAAAGGAAGTAGAATGTTGGTAAATTATTAAATGACAGAAATTTAAATATTATAGCGGGAAAGAAATTTGAAAAGAAAGTAGAATGTTAATAATGTATTAAATGACAGAAATTTAAATATTATAGCGGGAAAGAAATTTGAAAAGGAAGTAGAATGTTGGTAAATTATTAAATGACAGAAATTTAAATATTATAGCGGGAAAGAAATTTGAAAAGGAAGTAGAATGTTGGTAAATTATTAAATAACAGAAATTTAAATATTATAGCGGGAAAGAAATTTGAAAAGAAAGTAGAATGTTAATAATGTATTAAATGATAGAAATTTAAATATTATAGAGGGAAAGAAATTTGAAAAGGAAGTAGAATGTTCGTAAATTATTAAATGTCAGAAATTTAAATATTATAGCGGGAAAGAAATTTGAAAAGGAAGTAGAATGTTGGTAAATTATTAAATGACAGAAATTTAAATATTATAGCGGGAAAGAAATTTGAAAAGAAAGTAGAATGTTAATAATGTATTAAATGATAGAAATTTAAATATTATAGCGGGAAAGAAATTTGAAAAGGAAGTAGAATGTTCGTAAATTATTAAATGTCAGAAATTTAAATATTATAGCGGGAAAGAAATTTGAAAAGGAAGTAGAATGTTGGTAAATTATTAAATGACAGAAATTTAAATATTATAGCGGGAAAGAAATTTGAAAAGGAAGTAGAATGTTGGTAAATTATTAAATGACAGAAATTTAAATGTTATAGCTGGAAAGAAATTTGAAAAGGAAGTAGAATGTTGGTAAATTATTAAATGACAGAAATTTGACGAGAAAGTGCTACGTTGGTGGCGTTGTATTAAAATATAGCGAGAAAGTAAAAATTACGGATCTCCTATCTTTCATGTTGTGCAACGGGGGGTGAACGGGGGTGTCACGTGATACATATTAATAATTTTTCTGTACAACCGGGTGGTAAGGGTTTAAAGGGGGTAGTTAGAATTTTTTTCATTATTTTTCCCTTAATCGACGTGTACATGTTCAACGATGATCCATTTTATTAATTTTTCCGATATACACGGGGTGGGAGGGGGGGGGTAGTTGGGATTTTTTTCATTATTTTCCCTTAATCGACATGTACATGTTCAACGATGATCCATTTTATTTAATTTTTCCGATATACACGGGGTGGGAGGCGGGCAGTTGGGATTTTTTTCATCATTTTTATCGCACTCCTTATGGCAATAGCTTTCCAATGACGTAGCGCATGCGCAGATTGTATACATTTTACACTCTAAACTTTTTGAGCCAAAATTTGCTAGAATGGACCTTAGATTTTCTTATGGAGATTTACATGTAGATTTTGCTGATAATGTGCTCGAACTCTCATAGCTCCATTACTCAATTACTACGCCTATGGGTAGTTTTGAATTCATTAAAATGCCTTTTGGATTAAGGAATGCAGCCAGTACTTTTCAAAGGTTTTTGCATTCTGTCACAAAGGGACTTTATTTCTTGTTCGTTTATTTAGACGATATTCTAATAGCAAGTAAAAATGAGGAAGAACATTTAAAACATTTAGAACTTTTATTTGAACAATTAGAATCTTTTGGAGTAAATGTCAAACCTTCAAAATGTGTTTTTGGCGTTAAGTCAATCGATTTTCTAGGTTATTCACTTTCTGAAGAAGGAATTTTGCCTTCTATAACTAAAATTCAACTTATAAACGATTATCCGTTACCGAAAACAGTTAAACAATTACAAAGATTTGTAGGGATGGTCACATTTTACCATAAATTTGTTCCAAAATTTGCTAATATTCTTAGTCCTTTGTATGAATTAATTACAACACTTAATCGGGATAAAATTAAAAATATTGATCAATGGCCAAAGAAATGTGAACAAAGTTTTCATCAATCTAAACAAGCATTAATTGAAGCTTGTCTTCTGGTTCATCCTAAAGAAGGAACACCCTTATTTCTAACTACCGATTCAAGCCATTCGTGCGTTGGCGGTATGTTAGAACAACTAGTAGAAGGTGTTAGACAGCCAATCTCATTTTTTTCTAAAAAACTTTCAAAAGCACAGTTGACTTACAGTGTTTTTGATAAAGAATTATATGCAATATATTTGTCAATGAAACATTTTAGATACATGTTAGAGGGTACAGATTTTGAAGTTTTGACAGACCATAAGCCAATAGAAAAAGCTATTTTTTCAAAATAAGAAAAACTCCACGTCTATACCGCAAACAGAAGATACTGAATTACAAAATCTTTTACATAAACAAAATAAGTATAAGGAAGGACCCATGAAAAGCGTTTTAAAACTTATACAAATTAAACATAGTGAAGACAGAATTTGGTGTGAAGTAACTAAAAAGAAAGTTAGACCTTACATTCCTGAGAGCCTACGCTATAGTGTTTTTAATAAAATACATAGTGTGTCTCATCCTGGATGTAAAGCATCGGCTAGATTAATTAATGATAGATATTTTTGGCCCAGAATAAATAAACAAATACATTTTTGGACAAAAAATTGTATAAATTGTCAAAAAGCTAAAATTTTTAAGCATACTAAATCACCCTTGGGAGATTTTTCCATTCCGGAAGGAAGATTTAAACATATACATATTGATTTAGTGGGTCCATTGAAATGTTCTAAAGGTTTTACATATTTACTTACTCTAATAGACAGATGTACTAGATGGGTAGAAGTTTTCCATTAAGAAACATTACAGCAGAAATAATAATTAAAACTTTATTAGAATAATATATACCACGTTTCGGAATTCCTTTACAAATTATACATGACCAAGGTAGCCATTTTGAGTCAAGTGTTTTTAAAGATTTCTGAAAAATGTTAGGACTCAAAAGTAGTCACACCACAGCGTATCATCCTCAATGCAATGGCATGATAGAACGTTTTCACAGATCTTTAAAAGCAGCTTTAATTGATAAACTAGTTACTACTGCGTGGATAGATGAGCTACCTCTGGTGCTTTTAGGTCTAAGAACAGTTATTAAAGATGATTTAAATGCATCACCAGCTGAAATGGTTTATGGTGAAACATTACGGCTACCAGGAGAATTTTTTGTTAAAACTTCAGATGACATAGATGTACATGCAATTTTGATAAAATCACGAGAAACTTTTAATCAATTTCGAACTTTAGGAGTTACTCGTCAATGTACTAAATCAGAATTTGTCTCTCCTGAACTAAAAAATGCTTCTCATATTTTTTTAAAAGTTCAAGGGTTAAAACCAACTCTCACACCACCCTATGATGGTCCTTTTAAAGTGGTAAAAAGATCAGACAAATTTTTTACAATTGTGAAAGGGGGCCAAGAGAAAGTGGTTAGTGTTGATTTAATTAAACCCGCTTTTTTACTATCTGAAAATAAAGAGGAGGTAGTCAAAGGTCAAAGTTAAAAAGAAAGTATCATTTGTATTAAATCCTATAGTTAGTAATTATTAATTTTAGTGTAAAGTGTTAAAATCACTTTAACTTTTGAAACTCTGCTACGCCACTGTTTAGTTCCCTTTTTTCTCAACCACGGCTCCCGCCAAGGTCAGCACCGTGACAACTCTCTTCTCCACTTCAACCGTCGACCAGTTAACATGTAAATTAATATAGTGCTTCGTTTTCTACCTGTGTATGGTTTTAATCCTAAAATATAATGTCTAATGTGTGGAATTTAAGGTAACAGATCTTTTCCATTTTATTACAAATATGCAAAGACCACGGGTCTATTCTATAATTAATCAATCATATGAATCATCGTGCATGAGAGCGGTGTTGCCAAACTTAATACAACAATATAGAATTCCTTAGGACACGGTCCAGGATATATCAAGGGAGAGCTCCTCTTATGGACACCCTTTTTCTGTAATTATATCTTTTTCATATGCGCTGTTGTAAAATGTATTGTGCTATATTCGGAAATATTTATGTCTTGTTCTTCCTTTGATTTAAATATACTGTATCAAACATTACCTATTTAATTGTTGTCGTTTACCAGTAGAATTTAATTGTTGTTTACTAGTAGATGAATTTCTGTTTAATTGTTGTTGTTTACTATTAGCTAAACTTCTATTGTTGTTGTTTACTATTAGATAAACATTGTTTAATTATTGTAAATTTATGTGTTAACCTTTTACGTTTAAAGCTTGCTGATTAAATCTTATCAGAAAGCAGGACGATATGTTTTATTGTCCCACGTCCCCTAAACGTCTAATAATTATAGGGTGGTCCTTCGATATCTTTATTCGACCACGCGATAGCTTATGTGTGATTTTTGAACCAAACTTCTATTACTACAAGTCCACAAATCTACTAAATCCATTCACTCTGATTCACACATAAAGTTTAATCTTACATTTTTAGGGGAGAGTTATGTAGTGCTTATGGTAAGAGATAAACACTACATGAGTTGTCAGACAGAATGTCGCTTTAGTTATATTGACAAGTTGTCATTTGGTTTTTTTGGTTATATTGACAAGTTGTCATTTTGGGTTTTTTGGTTATATTGACATGTTATCATATTGGATTTATTAGGTTATAAAAATATGTCAATCATTTCATTTATCAATCTTTTCACCTTTCAAATTCAGATTGAGAATTGACGTTTTAAGTGTATACAAATAGCGTGATTATAACCATGTCTCAGTTACCGTGGGAGACAGTTGATATTCTTTTTCAGAACACCATGAAGAAAAAATCTGATGTGGCCAGCACATGACCTCTCGCCATTTTTGAATCAAAAATTTACAGGTTGACACAAAAAAGTATGAAAAAAAATTATTTTTTTGTAAATCTGGCAACAATGGCAAAAGTTTCGAAAATTTTAATGAGATGAAAATAAACTATAGGGTATACAAAATATATGTGTAAAACTTTATTGCCGTTTTGTATAATAATGGCGTCATCACCCATAGCAACTGCCACTTTCGGTTGTGCCATTGGTACCAAAATCTAATCAGATCTAATCTAGGGTATCAGAATTCTGTATGCAAAATTTCAATTTTTTTTATTCAGTACTTTTTGAGTTATCGTTACTACAACATCCATCCAAACACACACACTAACACACACACACACACACTAACACACACACACACAGACATCATCGCGAAAATATTAAAATCGTATTCTAGGGACCCTAAAACGTGTTTATTCATTGAAAACTCACTACCCAATTTTTAGCATGATTCCTATACCTCTCTTATCTGAAGGGCGAGAGGTAATACAGAAAATTTTTTTCTTCACTTTGTTGCAAATGGTTTTTTTTGTAATTTTAGTATTATAAAAAAAATTATCGTGACACTCAAATATTGTTTATAACAAATGTGAACTAAATAAACAATGAAATTATTAATGAAAAAATAATTTTAATTGTATTATGAGCCATCAATAATGATTTTTATAGAAACAATTATTTCTAATTATTTAAATAATGCAATGGAAAAAACAATTATAAACAATAAAATTTTTTCAAGAAAAAATTCTTTTTTTAAAAATCACTGACCCCAAACAATTGAATGGTAAAACTTTTTTTAAAAAATATTAAAGAAAGTAAACCATGTGTTTATAAATAATTTATAAAAAAATAGCGTTAAAAAATCTTACCGAAAACAATTTTACGATTTTTACCTCTCCCCCTTCAGATAAGAGAGGTATAGGAATCATGCTAAAAATTGGGTAGTGAGTTTTCAATGGATAAACACGTTTTGGGGTCCCTAGAATACGATTTTGATATTTTCCCGATGATGTCTGTGTGTGTGTGTTAGTGTGTATGTGTGTGTGTGTGTGTTTGGATGGATGTTGTAGTAATGATAACTCAAAAACTACTGAATAAAAAAATTTGAAATTTTGCATACAGAATTCTGATACCCTAGATTAGATCTGATTAGATTTTGGTGCCAATCGGGCAACCGGAAGTGGCAATTGCTATGGGTGATGACGCCATTATTATACAAAACGGCAATAAAGTTTTACACATATATTTTGTATACCCTATAGTTTATTTTCATCTCATTAATATTTTCGAAACTTTTGCCATTGTTGCCAGATTTACAAAAAAATAATTTTTTTTTCATACTTTTTTTGTCAACCTTCAAATTTTTGATTCAAAAATGGCGAGAGGTCATGTGCTGGCCACATCAGATTTTTTCGTCTTGTGTTTATAACAATTACAATTTTTATTTGCAGAAAAAAATCGACATGGCTCATTTTTCAGAATTGCAATCCGCGTCGAATGAGCCATCGCTCATATTTTCCGTCCCTTCTAATAATTTTTCGAAGAAAACTCTCTTCTCCACTAGGCAAATCTGATGTGTAAATAACATTGTGCAGAATAAACTTCTACAAACTAAACATTTTGAATAATAATTTTAAATCGCGCTTTCTATTAGTGGCATGCCGTGAAAATTTCAGGGAATACAACAAAATTATTTTTTAAATGGAATAGGTACTCTATAATTATAAAATTTTTGGATTGATATTTTCCAGATTACAAAAATCTGATGTGGCCAGCACATGACCTCTCGCCATTTTTGAATCAAAAATTTACAGGTTGACAAAAAAAAGTATGAAAAAAAATTATATTTTTGTAAATCTGGCAACAATGGCAAAAGTTTCGAAAATTTTAATGAGATGAAAATAAACTATAGGGTATACAAAATAGATGTGTAAAACTTTATTGCCGTTTTGTATAATAATGGCGTCATCACCCATAGTAACTGCCACTTCCGGTTGTGCGATTGGCACCAAAATCTAATCAGATCTAATCTAGGGTATCAGAATCCTGTATGCAAAATTGAAAATTTTTTCATTCAGTAGTTTTTGAGTTATCGTTACTACAACATCCATCCAAACACACACACACACACTAACACACTAACACACACACACACACACTAACACACACACACACAGACATCATCGCGAAAATATTAAAATCGTATTCTAGGGACCCTAAAACGTGTTTATTCATTGAAAACTCACTACCCAATTTTTAGCATGATTCCTATACCTCTCTTATCTGAAGGGCGAGAGGTAAAAATCTGATGTGGCCAGCACATGACCTCTCGCCATTTTTGAATCAAAAATTTACAGGTTGACACAAAAAAGTATGAAAAAAAATTATATTTTTGTAAATCTGGCAACAATGGCAAAAGTTTAGAAAATTTTAATGAGATGAAAATAAACTGTAGGGTATACAAAATATATGTGTAAAACTTTATTGCCGTTTTCTATAATAATGGCGTCATCACCCATAGCAACTGCCACTTCCGGTTGTGCGATTGGCACCAAAATCTAATCAGATCTAATCTAGGGTATCAGAATCCTGTGTGCAAAATTTCAAATTTTTTTATACAGTAGTTTTTGAGTTATCGTTACTACAACATCCATCCAAACACACACACACACACTAACACACTAACACACTAACACACACACACACAAACACACTAACACACACACACACAGACATCATCGCGAAAATATTAAAATCGTATTCTAGGGACCCCAAAACGTGTTTATCCATTGAAAACTCACTACCCAATTTTTAGCATGATTCCTATACCTCTCTTATCTGAAGGGCGAGAGGTAAAAAGAACAATAGAAGAAAAACAAAAATTATTATTATTATTATCAACAACTTTGTAGATATACACAATACGATAACATGTTATTTAAAAAAATACTTTTATATTAAAATCTTTTCAAAGAAAGAAGTTTTTAATTCATGAGTTTCCTGCGTAAGCAACATCGTAACACAAAATAAGTAAACGTGCTATGATAATAGAAATTTTCAATTTCAGTAATTCATATACGTTCTAACCAATCAAAACATTATTATAGTGGGAATAATCTACTTACATTATTTCAGCGAGAATAATTCAATGTACATTGTTTTTATTGAATGACAACCACATGACAATGTACTTTCTGACATTTTGATTGTAACGTCAAAAAATAATCTATCGAAAACCACAGGAGAGTTTGATAAATTAGATAATAATTCTATAGTCATTTTCTCAAACTTGTTGCCATTTGGCAACAAATTTTCTAAAATCTGTCGAATTATTTTCAATTTATTCTCACTCTCTTATGATATTACTACAGACAATTTAATTCATGTATAAAAATCCCATAAGCCGCGTGATTTTGTCATTATAACAGCGAAAAAAGTTTGCCCTAACTTTTCCACCGACAATAACGGAACCTAACTTGTGAAAGCATGACAACCAGCATTGTAAAAAAATGTTTGATGACGTTATGTTAATTTTTCTCAAACTTGTCAGAAAAGTTTTTATTTTCCGACTCAATCTATTTTTAATAATTGTGTTTTTAACAATTGTACTTTTCCGTTAAATTAAATAAACTAATTTAATCTTATTTCTAAATTTATTAATTCACATATTCATTAAATTGGCTTACAGAATTACACTCTAGCTTTTTTTTGAGTCGAAGTACTTGACATTTATAATTCGAATTTTGTTGCCAATAGGTAATTCAACTCAAAAAACTGCCAGAAAAAATTACTCGTCCTACGGACTCGAAATTTTTTCGGAGGCAGTTTTTTTCGTTAAATTGCCAGAAAATACGCTATCCCAGTATTACGGTAATTCTAGGCCAAACTCCTGTACAGTCTCTAAGATACTTAATACTACGTTTTTCTTTAAACCTGTGAGTAAAATAGAGGTTATAAAAAATTAAAAAACTAAAATTCTTCTGGTCTCGACAACATTACTGCAAAATTGTTAAAAGTTGCTAACGAGTCAATTGCAGACCCCATTGCGCATCTAATAAAATTGTCAGGAACAAGTGGTCAATTCCCCACATCAAGCAAATAGCAAACTTCAGGCCAATATCAATATTGACTGCAATATCTAAAACCATGGAAAAAATATGTATAATAGAATTTTTTATTTTTTTTACAGTCGTTCTTAATGACTCCCAACATGGACTGGTAAATCGACTCAATCACAACTGCAGGCCATTTAATTGAACAAATTTACCTATTATTTTTTGATCTCACGCGCGTTTGTTTGTTTAAATTTTAAAATGAACGAAAACAAACTCTATAATCTTGGATTTAGCGGGGAGTTTCTTGATTGGGTTATGACCTATCTCACTGACCGGAAAATGTGCGTAAAAATTAACCAACATAAACGCAAATACTATTACACTGTACGCTAACGATACATCATTGGCGGTCTCTGCCGAGGCCCATGATAAAGTCCAACCCGTAACTAAAGATTTAGTGCAGTCTTTCGTTGTTAACTGGTGAGAGAAAAATGGTTTAATAGTAAACATGTCGAAAACTGAGTGTATCTTTTTTCATTGCCTTAATAGATGTCATAACCTCCAATTAAAATTTACCGATGGTGGTACTCACATAACGTTTAAAGAACGTACCAATTTCTTATGAATCTACGTGGATAAAAATCTGCGATGGGTTGATCATATAGATATGTTAACTAAAAAACTAAATTAGACCTCCTACACTATATCTAAAATTAAACAATCAATGCCATTGAATTTATTATTGAATGTTTACTACAGTCTAGTTTACAATCATTTAATTTATAATGTTATATTATGGGGTAACTCTACTGATAGCAATTTAGTGTTTGTATCGCAAAAGAAAATTATAAGAAATATCTTTTGCTTAAGCTCTGGTAGCTCTTTTAGATCATTATTTTTGTTTTAAAAAATTATGAGTTTTCCATGTATTTATATTTATAAAAGCAGTGTGGTATATAAAAGAAAATATAGAAAAATTTCCTGTTAGTTCCGCCTTACATAATTATGATACTTGACATTCCAGTTTATTAGTTTTACCAAAGCATAAACGATCAAATTCGAAAATTTTATATCGTATTCAGGTTTAAAATTGTATAATCACCTTCCTCTGTCTCTTAAAACATTATCCAAAAGTCAATTTAATTCTAAATTGAAGGTGTTTTTATTAGAAAAATGTATAATATCAGATTTTTATTCCGACAATAATTTTAATAACTTTTATTTTGAATGTCTGTTAATGTATGATTTATTTTAACTGTACACTATTCTTTTATAACTTGTCCTATACATGTAAAATGTTTTAAACGATTAATAAAATTTATTAGTATTTACTATTATTATTAATTTCTATTTCTATTTTTTCATATTTTCACAAATTTCCCTATTTTGCATTAATTTTCCTAATTTTTCCCCATTTTTTTCAAATTTCCCTGTTTTGCTCAATTTTTTTTAATGATTCCCAATTTTTCCAAATTGTTCCCTATTTTTCTTTATTTTTTTCCTATTTTTTACTATTTCGCCCTGTTTTCCGCAATTTTTCCAAATTGTTCCCTATTTTTATTCATTTTTTCCCTATTTTTTACTATTTTGCCCTGTTTTCCCCAATTTTTCACTATTTTTCAGTATTTTTCTATTTTTTTTATATTTTCCCTATTTTTCAATATTTTCCTTATTTTTTCTCATTTTTCGCTATTTCTGACTATGTTCCTCACTTTTAACTATTTTTCGGTATTTTCCTTTTCTCTATTTTGTCCTATTTCTCCAAATATTTCCATGATTTTTAACTATTTTCCCCACATTGTCCTATTCATGTTTTTTCATATTTTTTCATGTTTTGCTCTATTTTTTTCTGGTTTTCGATATTTTTTAGAATCGCAATTTTTGTCCCCACTACCATTACCAGCTCGAGTAAGTGCATAAACATATAGATATACTTATTCTGTAAGCCACTTAAATTCACTCTGTTCTACTCCTTATAATCAACATATTGCAAAATCCTTGCTTAGTGAGTGTCTACATTATCGTGATATCGTGACTATTGATAATCGCATAAGTTATTTCACGAAACATGTTGTCAAATACAAATTTCACGAGTCCGCAGAACGAGTAAAATTATAATTTGACAACACGTTGAGGTCATTATCTTATGGGATTATCGTTAGACCCGATATAATACGAATTAATAAGATTTTAAAAACTTCACAGCTCAATAATTTACATTTACAGTACAAAAGCAATGACAAAGAGAACAGCATACCTACTAGATTTTTAGCATAAAATGTACCAAGTGTGATTATCACTTATTAGTCAAGTATGATTGATATAAGTCAGGACTTTGCCGCTTATATTATAGATTGTTTACAATGCATTTAGTACGATATCTTGTAGATATTTTTAAGATATTAATTTGTATCGTTAAATAATTATCATAAGTTTGAAAGCTGCTTTATTAAAAAAATAATACTATAGGAAATAATGTTCTAACATGTTTATGGTTCTTTTACTGGATTAAGATTTTCATCTTGCTCTTCTACAAATAAATATTTTTGTTAGTAAATAAAATTGTGCAGGCATTTTAATGTTACCTTTTTTATCGCCATAACTGTTCCATGGTTGTACTTCAGCTGTACCAAAGAATATAAAAATAAGTCCGCCTGCTATAAAAAAAGCAGCAGTGGTATAGAAAATATATTTCCAATCATTTGGATCTGTCTAAAAACAAAATCAAATTTTTAATAACTTTTCTAGGTATATATTGAAACCGAATAAAAATATAGTGTATGCAATAATGATCAATCAACTATCTTACTTCATCTTTTACCACAGCTTGGGCAAATAACGGAGCTAGCAGCCCACAAATCTGAGACAACCCATTACACACTCCCATAAGAAATCCAGAATAATTGGGTGATAAATCGTTAATATTGACCATATATCCGCAAAAACAGGCACCATTTATTGCTAAAGCAATGTTTAATAAAACAATTGCTTTTGTTGATTCCTGTAACCCACTGCTTTGTATCAATATAAGACATAAAGCTGATATAAAAAATGCTAAAAAATATTAATTGTTATTTTTATTTTAAAGCAATCAAATACAATTTTTAAATAAATAATAATATTTACCAATAGAATTCATAACCTTCCTTGCTGTATTTATACTCCACACATTTCTGTTTAGTAAATAATCAGAAATAAAACAGAAAAAATAAGCCAGCAAACCTTGCAGTAGATACGGAAGGGCTGAGAGGAAACCACTCTGAAATTAAATATATATCTTTTGGAAAATGATAAAAAAAATCGCCATATATCGTAGTGTCGGTACTCGGTACCACGGAGAGACAGTCACTTAAGAGCGGAGGTACAAATTTCAGAAACTCTCGCACCGATTTGGCATTTGTATCCCACGTTAATTTTACTTCGAACGGGAGCTGACGTAGATAACTACAACATATACAGCCAATATGCAACCGATGGGATTTAGAGTCAATCTTTGAATACTACAGTAACGTACCTACTCAATCTGTGTGACGATATTATGTAGACAAATTGCAAAAACCCAAAATCGGAGTATAACTTTATAAGACATTAATATTATTGACTATTACGAATTTTTACATAATAAATCAAGATTTACGACATTCTTAATTGGTCGAGACAAAAAAATAAGGCGAAAATTTGTTTTTTTTACGTTATGACCGTGCCATTTGGCTTCTATAATAGATAGAAACATCGTTTTTGTTTTATCTGAAAGCTCTGTTTTTTGTCTCTGTAATAGCAATTCAACATTGTGTAATTTTTTTTTGTCAAAAAATTTAAACGAAACAATTTTATTTTTAACTGTTAGTAAAGTCAGCAGATTCTTTTTGCCTGTAGATGATTTTTGAAAAAAATCAAGAGCCGCTTGCAAAAATTGAAAAAGTTATAAACAACTATCTGAAGAAAATGGGGTTTGTTTTTTTGAAAATTTCTCCAAAACTATTTGACATTTTTCAAATTGGAAGAAAGATTCAAAAAGAGGAGGAAATTTCACAAAAAAAAATTATACCTTCCGGAACTGTGGCACCAATATTTAAAGTTTTCTCAGACGGTTAAAAATACGGCCGAAAACGGGGACTCTGGATTGCGTAAGCGCCGCCCACTTTGGACCTTTAATGAATAATTATTATTTAAACTCATTAAATATGAAAATTATGAATTGAAAAAATTCAGGATAGACTTATGAACAATAATACGCGGTCAAAAAATTTTTAACGCGATTTTTCTATTAATTATGCATTAACTAACAAATCTTTCCTACTTGAACATGGACATTATAAGTGCGACAATTGTTAAATAACAAATCTGCGATTTTTTCCTTTTTTGGACCTATTTTTGAAAGGTCTCAGAAGAGATTCCCGTTGGAAAAATTAAAAAATTGTCATTTTTCACTTTGTTATTTAATTGGGTTAAAAATTAAAAAGCTTGATTAATCATTGAAAAAAATTTTTTTTCATATTACTATTGATCTGTTTTTTTATGATCAGAAGTCACATGAACATGATTTTTAATTTTTTTTTATTTCATATATAACAATTTTATTCTACCATATAAATTAATTATGTTTGTCAAAAAATAACACATGGTTGTTTTTGTTTATTATGTAAAAAAAAATCTGATGTGGCCAGCACATGACCTCTCGCCATTTTTTAATCAAAAATTTACAGGTTGACACAAAAAAGTATGAAGAAAAATTATATTTTTTTAAATCTGGCAACAATGGCAAAAGTTTAGAAAATTTTAATGAGATGAAAATAAACTGTAGGGTATACAAAATATATGTGTAAAACTTTATTGCCGTTTTCTATAATAATGGCGTCATCACCCATAGCAACTGCCACTTCCGGTTGTGCGATTGGCACCAAAATCTAATCAGATCTAATCTAGGGTATCAGAAGCCTGTATGCAAAATTTCAAATTTTTTTATTCAGTAGTTTTTGAGTTATCGTTACTACAACATCCATCCAAACACACACACACACACACACTAACACACTAACACACACACACACACACACACACTAACACACACACACACACACACACACACACACACACACACACAGACATCATCGCGAAAATATTAAAATCGTATTCTAGGGACCCCAAAACGTGTTTATCCATTGAAAACTGACTAACCAATTTTTAGCATGATTCCTATACCTCTCTTATCTGAAGGGCGAGAGGTAAAAATTATAGAAAAAATTTTATTATTTAAAACAAATTGTTTATTAAATAAACAATGAAAATATAAATAAAAACAATTTTCTTTTAGTTATCAAAGGGCAAGATAATTTATAATTAAAGAAAGTAATTCCTTAATAGTAATTACAGGTGGTAGAAAAAATTGTTAATTAAAAAATACGTTTTTAAGCAACAAAAAATTTTTTTCTAGGAACGATTTTTTTTAAATTCATACTTTGCTTTAAAGATTATGTTTCAAACAAAAATTTAAATTATCTTATAAAAATTTTGTAAACAATAGGAAATACATTTTTTTTTAAATCATTTTCATGTGACTTCTGATCATAAATTTCACTTTCCGAACACTCGTAGTACAGTTATTAGTTTTTCTGCAGCAAAATACAATAAAGTTAGTTTAAAAATATTAAAAAAGTAAAATTTTTGTCAAAATTTTTTTAACTTTCTATAATTTTGGCTATAACTTCTACAATATTATTTTAAAATTATAAAATATTTCACATATAATGTACTTTTTCGAATGTATTGTTTATTGTTTCATTTGTTGTATCATTTTCGATTTAACAAAAGGACAAAAAAATTTAAAAAAATTTGGATAACAATTACAATTTTAAATTTGAAGAAACTAAAATATATTCTTAATTTAGAGCTTTGTATTACCTTTCGAATGGTACAAATCCTATTTTAATAACTAACTTTAACTTTAAAGTTATTCAATTTCTTTTTAAATTTATATAAAAATTCAAAAATTTTTCGAAATTTTTTTACGAATTCTACAATTTTTTTAATAAAATTTAAAAAAAAATCAATATTATAGATGGAGGTTCTGGTGGAACGGTGTATGGACTATTCAACAAGATAGAAAGTAGGAATCGGAAGGAACTGAATAGACAGTGAGTTTTTTTTTCTTCGGTTAATGTATTTCAGATTTATATGTAATAGATTTAATTAGTTTAGTTATAATTAGGTAAAGGATGAATGAAGAGTGAAAGGTTAAATTAAATAATATTTAAAGACGTTGAAAATTTATAACAAATATACTAAATGTAATATTTGATTATTTGAATAAAAAAAAAATAAAAAAAAAATAACCTTAAAAAAATACAGTTTGTTCACATAAATGTAAATAGTGTATTCATAATTATTTTATCTACAATATTGACAATATCATAAAAAAAAAATAATGAAAATTTTCCAATAGTAATTCTTAAAAAATTTAATACTGATAATAATCATAAATGATTAACAATAGGAAGGATCCCAGCTCAGAATGAGAGAATCAATGTTCCAATAAAATTTATAAAAAAAAATTTTAAATAAAAAAAATATTGAGTATAGCCGAGGTAAAAATTTATATTTGTATAATAATCATAAATTTATATTATCCAACAGTTAGAAATATTCCATGGGGAGAATATCATAACAATATATATATATATATATATATATATATATTCCTATCATATCAAGTGAATTTTCGACCTAATCAAACAAAATAGAGGTAAGTAATTCTTTATCAGAGATATTTTTATTTAAAATAGTTTAAGGTTATGTAATAAATATTTTGAAATTGATTGGTGCTATTTATGCAATAATACATATTCGAAAAGTAACCTAAAAATAAATTTAATAGTTTTTCAAATCTAATTGTTAAATGAAACGAATTCTTCATGTCGCTACTTGAAAGTTTTAAATTTCCCAATGCAATTAACATAGTGAAATTTCAATTTAATTTATTGAATATTCTCATTCAATTGTTTTCACAAACTGCTTCTTTTCCATTAAATTCTTCTCAATTATATACCAAAAAAAAAATAAAAAAATATCATTGTAAAAATGATTAAATATTCTAGTAGTAGAAAAAATAGTATATAAACCAGAGAAGATTTTTCTTAGCCTCGCAACTTAATGTAATGCTTAGTATTTTGTAATTAAAAGAATCCTACTCTCTACAGCCGATCCGAGAAACTTCTGAGGTCACACAGCCGATTTTTTTTTAAATCATACAAATTAGTCTTAAATTTGTCTCGGATATTCTACACATCTTTTAAAATGCACTGACTAATGAAAAATCGTATAAAAGTATCAAAATCGTAGTATTTATTTTTTTATATACAGGGTGGGACGCCTCGGTTTGCAAAGCAAAAACTAAATAGTTTTGAAGGTATCGGATAAAACGGCTTACATGTCCATATCTTAACTTTTTGAGTTCAACTTGGTGGCATAATAACAAAATGTGTACATGGTAATCAAAGCTAGCGTCATTTTGATTTTCCTCATATCCTACTAAATAGTACTTTAACAGTTAAGATAGGAATATGCAATCCGTTTTATTCAATTTTATATTGTTTGGTCCAAACAATCACTTAATTAAAGTTGAAAAAATCGATTTTCAATTATCTGTTATAGTAGGTTGCAAATTATAGTAGAATACTTTCCAGGAATCGTCAAGGGTAGGCGGCATACAGGATTGGAACTAGTAGAACGTGATTCTAACAATTAACAACAAACACCACAAGAGCACAAACGGAAATAAATCCAGATTGTTAAGAATGGTCAGTTCTACCCTGTTAGCGCTTGCCGTTTCAACTGTGCAATGTATTAAAAATAATTTAAATGTAAGACTAAATTAAGTACGACATAAGGATTACAGTCGTTCACTCAAATTCGAACATCTCTCGATAACTAGGACTGTTTCCGCTGTAATAAAATTTGGGTATTTCGTTTCTACTATAATTTGCAATGCACAATACTTCAAAACCATTTAGTTTATGAAATAGGTGTAACAGTCTACTATCGCGAGGCTGGGACCTAAGGCGTGCGCTTAAAATGTCAAATTTAGGTATAAAAAAACTTAGAAAGTACACGGATTCCGATTACGAAAAAAGCATTTTTTTATATTTAAGAAACGCCGAAAGATATTAGCATACAGTTTGCTAGGGGCTAACATGCTGGCAGAGCGTTCCAAAGAGGCCTAGAAGTTGTTAAAAAACATATCACGAGGTACATGAATTATTATCTTTGTGTTTTAATATTCAAACATAAAATAAAACAATTTAAGCTATGGCAAACAAAAAAGTGATGGCTAAAGCCGTGGCAGACGTCAGATATCTTATTTATATTATATATATATATATCACTTGTCACGAGATCTCCGAAACTATCGGCTCGATTGACTTGAAATTCGGCATAGTTACTAGGTCCCTAACGTAGACGGCCAATAAGAAAGAATTTTTGGCAACTGCAGCCCTCAGGTAGGGATAAAGGCGGGAAAACTTTTTTATGAGAATACCTTGTATCTCACAAAGCGAGGATGTTACAACCTGGAAAATTGGTATTGAGGCTATTTTTAAAAAATAAAGAAACACGTATTTTATTATTTTTCAAATATGCAGTTATGGGAGAGGTGAAGGGGGTGGAGTGCTTTTTTAGGAACTTTTTTTATTACATCTCAAACATCGTACAACCGAACATGTTACAGAGTTGAAAAATGGTATTCAGATTATTCTTAAAAAATTAAGAAATACGTTTTTACCATTATCGAAAATACAGTTATGGGGGAAGCGGGGGCTTTTTAATAATGACACCTAATATCAGCAAACATGTTAAATTCTTGAAAATTACTAATTAAGAGGGGATCTTAACAGGTACACCAAACTGACAACACTAAAATTCCAAGCACCATGTGTAAAATCAAAGTTCTGTTGTGTTACTCGAGTTGTCAGTCTCATCAGTCTATCACTGTCTTTCAGCAATAATAAAAAAGGTGCACTGTGTTTCATATATACCAACAGAAAGACGAAATTATTAAAATTATTTAATCTTCTGTGTACCAGGTGGCGCCAGTAGTATTAAAATATTAATTTCTCAGTTAAAATATGTTTTGAGAATTTTCTTATTTTCCGATCGGATACCCACTTCAACCCAAGGTCGACAACAAAACAGATGTTATTTTGTTTTTGTTTGACCAGACTCAAGACTACCTGCTTTATTTTTATTTCTTCCAAGTGAATTTTTGTTTCGACTCGACTTTCGGGTTCCGCATATTTCTCAAGAGCAAGACACAAATTATAAATGAAAGAGAACGGTAAGATATATTTTCATTTGTAGTTTGAGGTTATGTATAAGAATTAGCAGTTGTATTTTAGAGAAATAATTGTGAATTATTAATTTATCGACTTTATCTTCATATTTTTTGTAATTGACTATTTTACTTTTGTTTCAGATTTTCGAACTGGTGTAAATATGGTTATGTGTTTTGTTCCTGATTGTAATAATAATAATAATAATAATAATAGCATTTATTCGAACATAATACATTACAAAAAGTGTTTTTTACAAACATTAAGTGAATAAAAGACATGTAAGTTTTTTGTGTTTGCAACAAACCCAGCTGAGAGAAAAACTTGGATTAAGCCAATAAGGTATTCAAATACTATTATTAATACATAAACAAAACATTCTAATGTAAAAATTAATTTTGCAAGAGACAAGATAGAGAACCGTTGAAACATTGCTTAGTTAACAGTTGCCATTTCATTAATATGGATAGAAAAAATAAACAAACTTTATTTGATTTTAATGTGAAGCGAATGTTCAACTTTGAATCTCCAGAAAGATAGTATGTCATAATATTACATTAATTAGACATGAAAAAAGATGATTATTTATTATTTTTAATAATTATGTTTCTTTTTAGTAAACGAACTGCAAAGATAAAAAATTTGGATGACAGTTTCGTCTCTGATTTGAACTCAGAGGTAGTAGGGCTATCTGAAAGTATTGAATCTAAGACAGCAGCTATAAAGGGAGCTAACCTACTTCATCAATTAAGAAAAGGAGAATGAATCCTTAATATCAGATGATAAACAACCAAGTACTTCGTAAGTAATGTTACCAAATCAATGAAAAGTCCATTCATTTAGTTTATACCGATATTCAATTAAGAGGTAGAGCTCAGACATGACCTAATAGAAGCCTCTCACTGCCTGTCTCATTTTGAACAAGAAAAAATAAACGAGAATAAGTAGTTTGCAGCTTATTTCAGTTCTTAATTGAATATCGGTGTAAACTAAATGAATGGACTTTATTGTTGTATTTTGTCTTTTAGTTATTGTTTAACGAGTGAAGATGTACAAGATGCAGAAGTTCCATAAACTTTGAAAGAACCAACATATCTTAGGGAAATTAAAACAAAAACAAAATTACTTTTTAAAAACAACTAACTTGGAAATATTCAACAAAACATAAGACTACATTTTGATTATGATCTTATAAAAGATGATAACGATAATACAGGTTTACCTGATCCAAAAGTATTTGATGCCTTATGTAATTTATTAAGTGACCTAAAAATTAAGTATTATTTTAACTGTTTATTTATTTCAACTTAACTGTTTTTTATTATGTCAATAAATAATATTTGTAACAAATTTCCATTAATGTATACAATTAACAATAAAAAAAAATTAACAGGTTTTTGAGACTAACAAATAATATAAAGTCCTTTTCAATTTTATTTCATTTAATTTCTAATTGGAACTTTTATTAACTGCCGAACCCAACAAAGTTTTATTGAAGGAAAGTATTGCAATCATGATTTTTTAGCCATACCCAGATTTTAACGGATCTTTACGTTTTGAGGTCACCTGAATCCATTTATACCATTTTTAGCATGATGTCTGTCTGTGTCAAATTTTTAATTTTTAAATATTTTTATCCTATTAAATTATTTTTTTGTTTAGGTAAATTTTAATATTAAAATAAAAAAATACTATTAAATTTGTAAGAAAAACTTTATATAATTACGATTTTTTTTTTCAAAATTTTATTAAAAAAATTGTAGGATTTTTAAAAAAAATTTTTAAATTGTATTACGATTTTAAACTAAATTGAATAACTTTAAAAACATTAAAGATATTAAAATGGGATTCTCACCTTTCAAAAAATGTTTTTTTTTAATTTTTGTAATTTTGTTTTATCAAAAAGTATAAAACAAATAATTTTTTTTCATAATTTTAAAATATTATTTGTAGAAGTTCAAAGTCAAAAATCTGATGTGGCCAGCACATGACCTCTCGCCATTTTTGAATCAAAAATTTACAGGTTGACACAAAAAAGTATGAAAAAAAATTTTTTTTTTGTAAATCTGGCAATAATGGCAAAAGTTTCGAAAATTTTAATGAGACGAAAATAAACTATAGGGTATACAAAATATATGTGTAAAACTTTATTGCCGTTTTGTATAATAATGGCGTCATCACCCATAGCAACTGCCACTTCCGGTTGTGCGATTGGCACCAAAATCTAATCAGATCTAATCTAGGGAATCAGAATTCTGTATGCAAAATTTCAAATTTTTTTATTCAGTACTTTTTGAGTTATCGTTACTACAACATCCATCCAAACACACACACTAACACACACACACACACTAACACACACACACACACACACTAACACACACACACACACACTAACACACACACACACACAGACATCATCGCGAAAATATTAAAATCGTATTCTAGGGACCCTAAAACGTGTTTATTCATTGAAAACTCACTACCCAATTTTTAGCATGATTCCTATACCTCTCTTATCTGAAGAGCGAGAGGTAAAAATGTAAAAAGTTTTGACAAAAAATTAGATTTTTTTTAGTTTTTTAAACTAACTTTATTTATGCATTTTGATCCAGAAAATCTTAAAAAAAGCTCTGCTTCGCATTTTGAATAAAATTGAATGAAATATGAATTACTTATTGATTTTAAAATCATTCAAAAAATGTTTTATTTTTTTATACCTTGTGTAAATGGGTCACCCCTATAACATTTAAACGTGTTAATAGATTTATAGCAATTTTTTGTTATTATAATAGAGTTATTTTTGGATGTTTATGAAATGTTTCATAATTTTAAATTATTATAAAATAAATGTTGTTTGTACATCTTATACTATTAATTTTACAGAAAATTTCACACTTGATAAAAGTTTTTAAATCTAATAAACTTAATAAATTGATATCAAAGATATACAGGATGAAATTAAAATTAAGAGTGTGTATGATTTCAAAATAACTTTTTTGTTTGTATCTCGTGTACTATTAATTTTAGAGAATATTGAAAATATTCATTAAAATTTTTATCAGAATTGATTAAACAATTACTTTACTAGGAGTGTTCAAAAAGTTGGGTGGGATTACCCCCTTTTTATTTTGTTATTTCATTTACTAATAAAACGTCTCTTTCAGATTCTTATATTCCTTCAATTTTATTAATACAAAGTTCTTTTAGTATCTTTCAGATTTTTAGTATTGGATCATAAATTCTCTTAATCACTTGCTTGTTCATATTTTGAAATATTGTTACCATTTTATTGTATATATTTTTCTTAACATTAGCATGATTGTAAAATTAGTATTTGTAAAAAAATAAATTTAATAATTAACTTTAAACCAAATCTTTTATTTCTTTTCAGTACATACAAAATATTTATTTTAACAATTAATATAAGATTTGTATCACTAATTACCTTTATTACAATCTTTTTTGGCGTTTTTGAGTTTTACGTTCACATATTCATACAAAATAAGTAGGCAGAAGTGAAATACCAGTGACAGGGCTGCTCAGTATTGTTGCGAGTTATACCCGAATTTAAAATCACTTATATTATCAGTCTTTCTTTTGAGTACATTGTGCGACTGGCCATTCATTACAATTTCTGTTACCGTAGTACTTTCTTGTTTTATTCGCTTAAAACTACGAACACTAATTTTTAATACATCTGATACGGGCATATAAGGGTTCGTTGTTCTCTTTCTCCTTGGTGACATATTTAATGTAATAAGTGTATAATAAATAATAAATGTAACAGAAGGTTACGAGTTGGTGCGTACACACTTATTAATGAAGAAAGAAAATGCTGAGCGTACTTTCAAGTGTGTAATGAAACGATTAAATTCTAAGGAAACACATATATATATATATATTTCCGAGTCAAAGTTAATTGTCTAGCGCTTTCGGCATCGCAGTGCCATCATCAGGACAACTAAAAAATTAAGAGAGAGAGAGGGATAAATTTTGTGAATACAATACAAAAGTTAAAGTCATACTTACAAAAATTATAAAACTATTAACCTAAGATAGATGAGAGAGGTTACAAGATTTATTTAATAAAAACTAATGTAGAGAAGGCGAAACATCTTCCAAACTCATACACTGATCATGTTAAAAATATGAAAATTGGTATGTAAACTATTCGTAAAAATCAAAGAAACATGCTTCTTTTTTTTAAGTACGATTTAGAAGATAACGATTTACTTTTGAAGTTTATTTATATAGGTGTTTTTTTCTGAAAAACTACACAGAAAAAAATTGGAAAAAATGGAGAAAAATAGGGAAAAATAAGGAAAATATGAGAAAAAAATTGAAAAAAAAGAGTAAAAAAATAGGGAAAAGAGGATAAATACGAAAATTAGAAAAAAAAATAAAAAAAAGGTAAAAATAGAGAAAATGAGAAACAAAATGGGAAAATATAAAAAAAAAGAAAAAAAAAACAGCAAAAAAAGAGAGCGAAAATCTTTTGTGTCGCCCCATAACTTTCCCGACGAGTATACAGGAATACTTTTTTAGATATTGAATGTTAACGGTTCAAATTTTGACATTTTTTTTATTTTTAACAGGTGACAGTTGGAGATATAATTTTGGCTGTTCTGAATAGCGTTTTTCAAGGGTTTCCAAATGTCTTATTGCAAGCCAAATTCTGTTACATATTGCATCTATTATTTTTTGTTAGTGACACTTCCGTTAAACAGATGTCGTACAAAAACTAACGGGTTTTTTCGACGGGTAACCCAAACCCATGTACTAAATTTCAGCTCAATCGAATTAAACGTGTAGCCTATATCGTGGAAGAATACAGACAGACAGATAGACAGACAGACTTCCATCTAGAAATGGTCTCAATCATCTCAGGGGACCTGAAAATGAATATTTCCGTTTTTATCTCGAATTTTTTTTTAGCACGTTCACAATACTTTCCCTTCTAGAAGGTGGGTCGGAAAAGTAAAATAGAAAAATAGAAGAAAACGAGCAAAGTTTGGTCATTTAGATATTATTCTTAAAAGGGGGCTTTAGGAGAGAAATAGCTTAATATGTGAACTATAGTGTAAAACATGTTGAACTTAATAGTAGGATTACACGATTTTTTAATTTTTTTTTGTGATTTTATTTCTAAAAGAATTTAATTAAAAATGACAAAAAAATAACCTTTATAAACATATTTTTAATTTAATAACTTTCAATATATTTCCTTTTTTTATTTTCCCTGTGAAAAGTAAGTAGAACATGTTTTACTCTATAGTTTACATAATATGTTATTTACCTCCTAAACCCCCCTTAAGATTAATATCTGAACGACCGAACTTTGATCGTTTTCTCCTATTTTTTCTGTTTATTTCTCCATTTTTTTTCCTGTTTTTTTTTTTTTTTTTTTTGCCCTGTTTTTTTTCTTTTTTGTATTTTTTTTCTCATTTTCTCCATTTTTCCTGCCTTTTTCTATTTTTTTCTAATTTTCCCGTTTTTTACTGTTTTTCCTATTTTTTCCTTTTTCTTTTCTATATTTGCCTAATTATCCTATTTTTCCTATTTTTCCCCATTTTTCCTTATTTTTCTCCATTTTTCCCTATTTTTCCCAATTTTTTTTCCTATTTTTCAGGAAAAACTGTAACGGTCCAGTTTTGTAACTGAGACTCCAATGTTTTGATAGCCCCCGTAGAGTTAAATTATATTGTTTACACCTACCTTGAACTAGTTTCACAATTTTCCTTCGTTCGTATTCGTATTATTGCCCTGTATATCCGTTTTTGTCATTTTAAGAACGATGTTAAAATATCCATTAGTTTTAGGCTTCCTAAAAGTAAATACAGACCTTTCGTTTTATATATATCGATAAATTTTCTCACGTTCGCCTTGCTTAGTATTTAGGCCTTCTTACCTTTTTATTACAGTCATTTTTCCCTCGTGAATTTCTGTGCTGTTTGCTTAATCACGAAGGTTTACCCTTTTTCATGGGCCTTGTTTATTTTGGTAAGATATTCATGTGGAAAAGTAAGGTTAGTTGTGGCTGATTGTCCGACGTGAGTGAAGGGTTCTCGTGGTGGCCTCGTTTAGGATTGGTACTAGCTCGGATATGTTCACGTTTATCGTTCGGTGGAGTTGAGTGTCGACTAGAGTAACTTTAGTGTTTGGCTTATTTCAGATTTCTGAAGAGAGCTAGACTGAGTTCGGAATTATGGGTGTGTTCTGTTGTTTCGGATTCCATTCAGATTCACTCGGAGTGGTTTTATACCGTGCCAGAGTAGATGCTCAAGTTGGTAGAACTTTCGCAGTTGGATGCATTGTCTAGGTAGGGTGTGGTCATGGTTAATTTTGTGATTGGCTGTTTCGTCTGAGTGACGGCGAGATCGTGAAGCGATTGGTTAGAGGAGATTTCGGTTGTCAAAATTTGTTAGTTATTTTTCGAGAAAGGAGGGAAATAGCTTTGATGACGGGGGAAGTTGTTGGCAGTTGCTGGTAATAAGAGTACAATTTTTGTTTGCGGACTTCGGCGTGTGAAAATCTTTGTTGGCGAAGCATCCTTTGTGGATTGAGGCTTTATGTGACTGTGGATGTCATCTTCCTTGGGAAGGATTATAACCTCGATTACAACTTTTATGTGAGTTAAGACGTCTCTTGGAGTTATTTTTGGATAGAGATTTGTTGTACGACGCCATAACTCAACGGCACGTATCGCCGGATAATATATGGATTGCTGTTCCATCGTAGCCACTCAACGCTATCTGTTATTGTCTTGGTAGTGTACTCTTAAGGATTTTATGAGATTTGATCCCTATTCTACGAATAGATAAGTTGTTTTTTTTCCTTTTTATGTAATTTGCCGGTTTCTACTTTGATCTTACTTTCATCTGACCGCTAGTGGTATTTTAATATCAGGGTTTATGATTTTCTTTTGTGGGTTCTCTTTGCAAAAAGGAGAAAAAAAAATAGCTAAAATGGTCATTTGTAGTTGATTAACGTTTTTCTTTTTTTTATTAACTATTTTAGGGTTCTTTGGATGGGCTAACTTTTTCTGACGGGCTTATTTACTGGTAGTCTCATTTCCTTTGTGGGCTTATTTTGCAAGTGTGCAGTTCAAGATCAACTGGAGGATTTATTCCCTTGTGGAGGACTACTTTGTCAAGTGTAGTACATTAATGACCATATGTATCAGCTAAGTCTTAGACTATAAGAATAACTAATTTATTTTTCTTTACATCAGTTAATCACAACCATACATGTTTTAATACTGTTGCTATTTAATTTAGAACTATCAGTTATTCTATTTTTACATCAATTAATCACAAAAGCACATGTTTTAATATTGAGGTAATTTAATTTAGATTGTAAATTAAACATTGTAGGGGCGATTTGCGCATAATTAATAACTATTTCGATTAATATTTTTGTTGTAAAGCGGAAATTAACGGATAGCTTTTATCTAAAACGACATCAACGTATGATATATTAGAAATATTCCTCGCTTTTGATACCACAACCGTCGATAGTAACAATTTACAATTTCGGGTTACTTTTCTTAATCTCCGCTATCAATGATTTTATGATTCTCTTTGTAGTCGTTTATATAGGACATGCGCTACGTCTTATTGTGAAGTTTACTTTTATTTACTACCACTTGTCGCGGACTTGTGATAATATACATTTTTTTTATAACCTTTGGTTGGGGGGGGGGGTGAAGTTTACTCACTAAATTTACACGAATAAATTTTTATGTGTATTGGAATGTATTGTCTATGATTTACCTTATTTAGCCGTTTATGGGTAAGTTAATTGTGAATTCTGGTAGACGTTACAACGGCTTGGCGCCAATTTATTTTTTTATATATTTTCAATCATTTATTTTACCCACTCCCATCTCCACTACAGAGTGACACCGATGGCTTAACGGTTGAGATCGACAACCGCTAACCCGCTAACCTACGAGTGGAGGCGAAAAATTTATTTTTTTGTTTTTTTTTGCAGCATTTTAGATTGGGATCAGAGTCCATTGGCGTAGGCCTCCGAAACGGCTTGTTGTTTGCCTGCTTGCCTACGAGTGGTAACTCTGCATTTATTTTTTTTTAAGGAAGACTGGGGCAAACCTTGTACTTGTTATTGGGTCAAACGTTAGCAGAACTTTCAGAATTATGGAAAAAAAAACTTCACTCTTTACATTTATAATCTGTACTGTCTTATACTGTGTCGGATCTGCGGACACTTTGAGGAGAAACTGCTCTGCGATATCATTCTACAGGTCGTGAATTAGCTGTAAGTGTCAGTAACGCTTGGGGAATTGTAAGTGTAACATATTTTAGTGGTTTTGTTTGGTGGGTTTGATTGATTTGTTTGCATATATTGATATCGTTTAGTAATATTATTTCATCATGACTGAGAAAATTGTACCCAAGTATTTAAAAAAGGAAGAGCTTGAATATGAGCTTTCGATTCGTGGAGTGGCTACTGGTACCGTTGAACGTATGAGGTCTACTCTTTGTGCTATATATCAACGAGAGGCTGCTACTTATCCTGCACATCCGTACACGTACGATGAGGACAAGGATGCGGTTGAGGCTAAACTTGTAGAGCTGTCAACAGCTGTTGAAAATTTTGCTGGTACTCCTACTTGCAGTAAGGCTTTGAGGTTGCAAACTCAAATTAATCAGTTGTTGGGTAGGATTGATCGGATGGTGTTGCCAACAGGAGATGGTGTCGTTGCAGCTCAGGTAGTCAAATCGGATTTCCTTGCTACGATCCTGGTCTTATCAAGTTACCTACAGAATAAAGTGCGTCCAACACGAGCTGTCCCAGTACCTGCTGCACTCAATGTTCTTTCGGTGTTAAATCAGTCTTTTCATTCGGGGATTGGTCAAGCTCATGCTTCTTCTCCTGGAGCGGTACCAACATCAGTGGTTGCTAATGCTGGCACTTCTGGAATACAGGGATCTGTCCCTATTTCTTCCTCTGGGATGATACTTCCACACAAGTGGGGTATTAAAAAATTTTCTGGTTCTCCTAGAGGTATGTCAGTTTCTGCTTTTTTCGAGACGGTACAGGAACTTAGTTTGGCTCGTCATGTTCCGAATCATATTTTATTTGAGTCAGGCATAGATTTGTTTTCAGACAAAGCTTACCAATTTTATAAGGATGTACATCTACGAGTGAGGGATTAGGCCGAATTGGTCGAAGAGTTTCGTAGAGAATACTTATCAGCGCACCATGGAGAGTCACTTTTTGAAGAGCTCCGTAGAAGAACACAGCATTCGTCTGAGACGATAGGGGTATATTTAGCTGTAATGAGTAGTTACTTTAGTCGTTTATGTTGTTTTGTATCGGAAGACGTCAAGTTATCGATAATCATGAGGAACTTGCACTCATTTTATCAGGATAGGTTACGTGATCCTTTACCATCTACACTGGAGGAGCTTAGAGTATTATGTCGTAGTATAGAAGAGAGGCATGATTGTATACGGAACTATGTGGAACCTAGTCAAAAGAGGACTAATGTCTTAGAGAAAGATTTGGCTTTCATCGATAGTGAGAGTTGTACTGAGGTGGATGTTGCAAGTACGTCGTCCTTGAATGAAACGAAATGCACGTTACTTATCTACGATAGATATCAAGTCGGCCTATTGGCAAGTCCCTGTTGCAGAGGCTTCACGTCCTTTTACAGCTTTCACAATTTCCGGACGTGGTTTGTTCCAATTTCGTCGCATGCCATTTGGTTTACATAATGCGCCTGCAACTTGGCAAAGATTGATTGATCGTGTGCTAGGTCCCGATCTCGAGCCGAACGTGTTTACCTACCTCGATGATATAGTTGTTATAGCCGATACTTTAGAGGAACATTTGATGGTTTTGGAGAAGGTGTTTTCGCGTTTGAAGGAGGCTGCTTTGACTGTGAGTTGGGATAAGAGTTTCTTTTGTCGTTCAGAATTAAAGTATTTAGGCCATGTTGTTGATAGGAATGGACTACATGTGGATCCTAACAAGGTCAAGGGTATGCTTTCAATATTTGTATGGACTCTCGAGTGTGAAGAGTCGTTTAGGAGAATTAAGGAGTATTTGGTTACGGCACCCGTATTGAACTGTCCTGATTATAGTCTTCCATTTGTGATCCAATGTGATAGTTCTGGTTATGGAGTTGGAGCTGTTCCCTTACAGACTACACCTGACGGCGATCGCGTGATTAGCTATCTGAGTCGTTCCTTGACCCGTCCGGAGCGTAACTATTCGACGACCGAAAGGGAGTGTTTGGCGGTGTTGTGGTCGATAGAGAAGTTGCGTCCGTATTTAGAGGGTGTACCTTTTACCGTGATCACGGACCACGCTTCTCTCGTTTGGCTGCAAAAACTTAAGGACCCTACTGGTCGATTGGCAAGTTGGGCAGTGCGTCTCCAGCAGTTCGATTTTAAGATTATCCATCGTAAAGGGAAGGATCATGTTGTGCCTGACCTCCTTAGTCGTTCCGTTTCTATTGTTGATTCTGTCCAACCGTATGTTCCAACCGGTGATCGTTGGTATGATAAGATTTTTAAGGGAGCTGTGGGTAATCCGATTAAGTTTTCTCAGTGGAGGATAATAGATGGTCAACATTTTAAGTAATATCGACCGATTGCGGGATTTGTGGCTCCAGAGTGTGATAATGGAAAGAGGTAGTTCCTAAGGTTCGTCGTAAGGCGGTATTGCAGAAGTTTCATGACGACCCTCTAGCAGGTCATATGGGGGTACTGAAGACCTTAAAGAGGATTAGGGAGAAGTATTTTTGTCCGAACCTTAAGAGCGATGTTTCTCGGTATGTGAGGAGTTGTCGTAGCTGTGCCATTCATCGGGTTGACAATACTGCTCCAAAAGGCCTAATGACTCCACAACCTCGAGCAACACAACCATGGGAGATCATAGCTACTGATTTGATGGGTCCACTCCCTCAGTCTAAACAGGGTCATAGGTTTATCTTAGTTGTGATGGATGTTTTTAGTAAGTTTTAGTTGGTTTTTCCGCTTAGGACTTCTAAGGCTGTTCACGTCGTGAAGCGTATGGAGGAAGAGGTATTTTTGCTTTTTGCGGTACCACGTATGATTTTGTGTGATAACGGGGTACAATATACCTCTGGCGCGTTTAGGAATTTGACAACAGCCTATGGTGTCAAGATACGATATAACTCTCTATACCATCCACAAGCGAACCCTTCTGAAAGATATAACCGAACGTTAAAGGCCATGATTGCCATCTATGTGTCCGACAACCATCGAGCTTGGGATGTCAATTTGGCGAAGCTAGCTTGCGCTACTCGTACCGCTTTTCACGAGTCAACTGGTAAAGATCCTTATTTCACGAACTTTGGAAGGAAGATGATTTTGGACGGTCGAGATTTCCATTTAAGGGAGAAGAAACTAGAAGCAAACGACGAAACACCAAAAGAAGAAGATATAGACTTGTAGAGTAAGCGGTTGAGAGAAATATTCGCTGATGTGAGGAAGCGTCTTGATGAGGCTTCAAGTAAGAATGTGAAAACGTACAATTTGCGTCAGCGCCGTGAGGAGTTTTTGCCTCACCAAGCTGTTTGGAGGCGAAATTTTGCGCTTTCTAATGCTGGCGAATATTTTGCGAAGAAACTTGCACCTAGATGGGTTGGTCCTTACTTTGTTAAAAGGCGACTGGCGTCATGGACGTATCAACTTGAAGATGATCAAGGTAATGATCAGGGTACGTGGAGTATTAAGGATCTCAAGGCCGCTGATGGCGTCGATTAGGGTGTTTCAAATATGTAGATCGTATTCTCCCTCAAAGTGTCGCTACCGTTCGTTATCAAGCATCAATATTGAGTGTTTTGGACCTGTTGTGTCGTTATTATGGACTGCTCGTGTTATAATTGTATTCCGTATTTTCCCCTTTGATTTTTTTTGTTAAGGCCCGGGGGCACTATGGGTGCGCGGGGTGGAGATCGACGGCTTATTAGGTTAAGCAAGTAGGCTTCCAGCGTACGGCGTTGGGGGGTTTCGGTCACATGGCGGGAGCGTTCCTACGGGTTGTCCGCGCTTGTACGTTCAAGGTGGGGCCGGGACTACTGCGTCCGTGCGAACATGGATGTCTATGTCGATCTACAGACTTATTGTGAATTTAATCATCGATCTACTGTCCTTGTTCATGTATAAATAATACAATATTGTCTTAGGTACACTTAAATTCGGTTTTTCAATAAATAATTAAATGAAAGAGGGGCTGACAATTGTCAGATGTCTTAATTCCCTCCGAATCTTCTGTGGTTACTGAATCTTCGGATGTTTTTATATTTGAACTCCTTAATTTTGAAAACCTATATGCAATAATAATTTTCCTAAAAGAGTTTCTAACGAAAACCAACTGCCTAATAATTCAAGACTTCTAAATTCTCCTCGAGATTGTAAACTAAGGGATCGATTTTTAATCTTAAACAAATATACCATATATTTAATAATTCGAGTATTTGATCTAACGTGTTATTCGCTATACAGAAGAGAAGATTCTTTGAATGTCCTACTCCAGAAGGAGACCTCTTCTTAAAAATACCATTCGAATATATTGTCCCTAAAGGAGAACAAATCGTGTACCTCATGGTCTTACACTATTGATATCTGTATCAATGATTTCCGCAACACTGGATTAATGGTTGTGTTTTCCATTAGGGGACTACTATAATACCCCTGGCTTTTCCTCTTACAATCTTCTTTAAAACAGTTAAAATTGTTAACATTATTTTGGAATGTTGGCGAACAATGTCGCACTTATTATTTTATTTTAAACCCTTCATCGTTTTTAGTTCATACTCTGTTTCAATGTTTAAATATCTGGATTCCATATCTGCTTCAAAATTACGTCTATGTAGCTGGAATACCCCCTACGGCAGAATTTAATGGGACATGCGCAGGATTTATGTGCTATTTATGTGCTAATTTCGGACGCCAATAAAAAATTTTGTGCTCTTCTTTTTTAAAAAATACAAGTGGTTCTGCTGGCTTCAGACCAAGCTGGAATACCCCAGGTCCAATATATTGGATAAAAAAAATTTAAAAACATTTTTGTTACCTCCTATTTATGTGCTAATTTCGGACACCAATAAAAAATTTTGTGCTCTTCTTTTTTAAAAAATACAAGAGGTTCTGCTGGCTTCAGACGAAGCTGGCATATCCCGGGTCAAATATATTGGAAAACAAAAATTGAAAAACATTTTTGGTATCTCCTATTTATTTGCTAATTTCGGACGCCAATAAAAAATTTTGTGCTCTTCTTTTTTAAAAAATACAAGTGGTTGTGCTGGCTTCAGACCAAGCTGGAATACCTCGGGTCAAATATATTGGAAAACAAAAATTGAAAAACATTTTTGGTATCTCCTATTTATGTGCTAATTTACATTTCTGTCCCTAATTTAACAATATTAAGTTATTTGTAATTTAAAATTCATTTTCAGTTATAAATTTTCAGTTTACGTTTTACAGGTACTTTCATCATATTTGACGTGGTCACAATGACCACGAATATTCAATTCCTTTAGAGGAAATTCTGAACATATTAGCTAGAACACAAAATTTTTTATTGGCGTCCGAAATTAGCACATAAATAGGAGATACCAAAAATGTTTTTCAATTTTTGTTTTCCAATATATTGGACATGGGGTATTCCAGCTTGGTCTGAAGCCAGCAGGACCACTTGTATTTTTTAAAAAAGAAGAGCACAAAATTTTTTATTGGCGTCCGAAATTAGCACATAAATAGGAGGTAACAAAAATGTTTTTAATTTTTTTTTCTCCAATATATTGGACATGGGGTATTCCAGCTTGGTCTGAAGCCAGCAGGACCACTTGTATTTTTTAAAAAAGAAGAGCACAAAATTTTTTATTGGCGTCCGAAATTAGCACATAAATAGGAGGTAACAAAAATGTTTTTAATTTTTTTTTCTCGAATATATTGGACATGGGGTATTCCAGCTTGGTCTGAAGCCAGCAGAACCACTTGTATTTTTTAAAAAAAAAAGAGCACAACATTTTTTATTGGCGTCTGAAATTAGCACATAAATAGGAGGTAACAAAAATGTTTTTAAATTTTTTTTATCCAATATATTGGACCTGGGGTATTCCAGCTTGGTCTGAAGCCAGCAGAACCACTTGTATTTTTTAAAAAAGAAGAGCACAAAAATTTTTATTGGCGTCCGAAATTAGCACATAAATAGCACATAAATCCTGCGCATGTCCCATTAAATTCTGCCGTAGGGGGTATTCCAGCTACATAGACGTTTCAAAATTGTGCTTCGTATTGATTTATGATTTGAAAATAAGAAATTTTTCTATTTTCGCACTACTTCCAGATATCCAGTGCTAATATACCAAGATTTTTATATCTTGTTTATATACGCAATTTCCGTAGTATTGTCCATTATTAACAGTACTCGACAGTTACTTTATATATACTTTATATAAGAATTGATTTTAATCTGCTAAAGTTCTAATTAGTGAATATTTTAAGCTTTTTGTTATAAGCTTCAAAACCCACAAGTTTGTTCCATCTTATAAACACTACCACAAACTTTTTTAAAAAAGCATCAGAAAACATTTTAACAAAAAATCTTCACCTACTTTTCTGTGACCTTTTAACATCTTCAATCCACCCTAAAAATCATGTAGTAAATCACTTGGCATTTTATTAGTCCCAATATATTTAGCAAAATCGCGAATCCTAACCTCTGCATGATCGTCCAGTCACTTTATTAAATCGTGATATAAAAAATCCTGTTATTTAATTTGTTGAATTAAATATGAACCTATAGTGGTTGTACGTTTCAACCTCTATATAATTAGAAGAACCTTTCAAATATGATTTTTACTTGTATGAGCACATGTAAAAATATAAATTTGATATATAACAAAATAAAAAATTATTTTTGTTTACAAAGAGAACATTGCTTGTATAGGTTTTTGCTTGGATTCCGCTAAATCTTTTTCTTGTTATTCTCGCCTTCTGTGTGGCGAAACCACCATGAAAATCATCTGTGGAATTTCATCCAAACTTTAGAATCGATGACACTGACAGAAAGTGAGGTTAAGATTCATGTCACCGCAAAACGTTCTAAAGTGCCATCTCCAAAATAAAAAGTTATATGATAAAAGGAAAGATTGGCTGTTCGCCACAACACGTAAATAAATAAATAAAGAGAATTATTTATAGTGTACGAAGCACTACAAAGCCCCAAGTACTAGTAAATTTGACTGGGAATCAGTATACTTCTATTGGTATTTATCAAAACGTAATCTATCTTTTACTAGTTTTGTGTGAATTCTACATTTATCTGAATTTTTTCCTATTATTAAAATATTGTTTTAGTATGTATAATGACTTTAATGTTCTTATGCCATATTTTAAGAACTGGTTTAAGCAGTTTTGTAAAAGTAAACGGTGTATAAGATAAACCAAATGATAGCCAATTATAAGTTTTGGATCCAAAAACACACGTTAGTTGTTTTTTATGCTAAAGTCAGTAGTACAGTGAACACCATTTTTATTACATTAGAGCATAAGCAGTTTTATAGTTCTCCACATTTTTGGGAACCAAATGTATTTAAATTCTTTAAATCTTTAAATTAAATAAATATATATATATATATATATGTGTGTGTTTTGTGAAAACTTCTTTAGAAGCATTAATGTAATGTCTGTTCAATACAATACATGTGTATTGTACGTAAACAAGGTGTAATTGCTTTTCATGTGATTAGGGCCATAAGATATTATACATGTGTATAATACTTCAGGTAAAATACCGGTATTCTAAAATAAAAAATTTTAAACCTAAAACAAATGATAACTTACTCGTATTATCATATATTTTTCATATTTCGTTCTTTAATTTTCCTAATTTTGTCTTAAATTCCAGTTTCTCTTCCTTGCTTTCGGCCATGATTTCTCGTTCCCCCTCGCTTTGTAGCGACTATTCCTCAAATGGCGCTTTGAGACTCTACTCATAGTAGTGCTTAATCCTTTTGCTGCTAATAAACTCAACTCAAGTTCTTTATTTAAGATACGAGCAAAAAGGGAAGGGTAATTTTTATTGATTATACATTCTTCCAAAATATTCCGGCGTATTTCCTTTTTAACTCCATGTTGGAGCACTACTGCCCAATTATTATTAGTATCAAACTCCAACAAAATACAAATATTTTCATTTTCTGAGGACTTTAGATTTCTCTATCGCTCAACTCCAGGCGATCAGGAGTACGATGAAACTGATTCATCGGAACCTTACTTACGTTTTATTATTATTATTTTTAACAGTCAAAAATAAATTGGTGTTATTAAATTTTTCCCAACTCATGTGAGTGGTTTTTTCTAATCAAATCGTTATTTACTTCGCTTGGATCCACATAAAAACTCGTTTCTCATTACCGGTTTATTAAATTACTGAAATGGCAACTCTGATTTTAAATAACCGATTCATATGAATGGTTGTAATATCTCTTCAATACAATACATGTGTATTGTACGTAAACGAGATGTAATTGCTAATCATGTGATTAGGGCCATAAGATATTATACATGTGTATAATACTTCAGGTAAAATACCGGTATTCTAAAATAAAAAATTTTAATCCTAAAACAAATGATAACTTACTCGTATTATCACATATTTTTTTTTACCACTAAAATACACAACTTTACCCGAACATACAAAGAAATGAAGTGACGATTTGTCTCGGACAGGTTGACGCAGAGAGATAAGGTATTAGCTAAGACATAGGCGGGGTTGTGGGTATTTAACAAAAATTTAGGTGTATCTTTAAACAATGTGAACCCGAATACATCAAGGTGATGTAACTACATGTGTGTCATTATGTAATCATGAGGAGGAGATTGTGAAATATAATATTCATGACGGTCTGATTAATTCCTGTGATAGAAGTAAGAATTTCAGATGTGTCTAAACCCAGTTTTTTACAACAATGTTCGGTTATAAAGTTACTCTGACTTCCTGAATCTAAAAGAGCCCTGCATGTGTGAATATTTCCGTACTTATCGTTAATCAATATCTGTGCCGTGGATAATAAAACATATGGTTTGTGTGAATCTAATTTACCTTGTATATGTAAATTCTTTAATAACGGAGATGTCTCCTCAATGCAATCTGAGGTGTCATCTCGTGTTATGACATGTGCATTTGACAGATGTAGATTGGGAGATGTATCTTGTGTGCAATTTAATAGTTCTGGAGTTTGAGAATGATGCTGATGATTAGATGCGAACGAGGCTAATTGTGATTGGGCCGATGTTGAAGGTTTTGAATTTGATTGTATGGACATGGTTTCTTGAGTATATCTCGTGATGTGAGGTTGATTTGGTCGATTGTTGCTGTGAAGAAGCGTGTTGTGGGGTTTATTGCAGATTCTGCAATAACCTGATCTGCATTCCTGATTTCGGTGTCCAGAACGTAGACAATTGCTACATAGTTTATTGTTTCTGATTTCTATATGTTTTTGATCTAATGAGAGTTTACAAAAATCTGGGCATCTGTATATGTAATGATTTTGTTTGCAGTAATGACATTTCACGTGTGACATTTCATAACCTTTATCGGTTACGGTATATGAAGCTAAGGGTTTAAAATGATGAATGGATGATTTGGAAGTTTCTGTAGTTTTGTGTGATAGCGTGTTAATACTGGTGGCAATTTCAAAAGAAAAGCATCGTTTAGTAAGAAATGATTTTAGCATTTCATAACTGGGTAGTACATTTGGCTGTAATGTTTCTTCCCAGGCAAGATTTGTTAATTTATCAAGTTTTGAGGAAATTATATATGTACGAATCCATTCCCATGTTTTGCAGTCTAATCCGAGTCGTTCTAGAGCACTGACATGAACATGAATAGTATCTGTCAATTCCCTAAGTAAATTTGGAGATGATTTTGTCAAATTTGGCAAACTTAAAATTCCATTTATATGGCTATTAATAATTAAACGTTTATTTTCGAATCTATCGACAAGCAAATTCCATGCGATATCATAGTTATCATCTGTGGTCTCTAAATTCGCAATAATTTGAAGTGATAGATCCTTTAAACAACCTTTAAGATGATGTAATTTTTCTACATTTCGTAAATTAGTTATCGTGAATAAGTCTCTTAAATGTATCGTAAAATGTGGTCCTGTTTTGATAGTCTCCTGCGAACATAGGTAATCGAATTGGTGGTAACTTAACATTAGTAGCAGCTGACGAGTTATTCGAATTTGTCTGGTCATGTGAATTTATTAACTCCCTTTTGCCATTAGAAATAAGAAGATAATACCTATCCTCTAAATCTTCTCGTGTACTTTCCTCTGTATTTCTAACTCTGTTTGAATTGTTTCAAATTCCTCAAACGCGATTTCTATTTTCCTAAGTCGAACCTCTAGTTGCTCTAAAACTTTATCTGGTAAACTTAAAAAAGTTTCAAAACGCGTAAGCTGACCCTTTAATATGGATTTTCTTTTATGTAGTTTACTAATTTGTTCTAATTCATTCATTTTATAAAGAATTCACCTAAATTTAATACTTGGAACCACCTACTCCATTAAGGAATTCGTATTCGTAGGTATACGTGATACAAAGAGAAAAAATAAAATCTTTATTTAAGAAGGAAAGAAATAGAAGAGCTCATTTTTTGAAATAACGATCTTTGATCTTACCATGCTTAAGAAGGATGTCGACGCGAGGACGGAATGATACTAAGGTCTACAGAGTTGGAATGATTGCTTGAAACTCTTCTGAGATGAGTGCTTCGTGAATATCCGTGGCTCTGAAGGCCCAAAAAATGGTTGTACGTGGTCGAGAAGTGGACTGTATTTATATTATTCGTAAAAATATTACTAAATAATTCGTGACGTTCAAAATCAAAAATTTATTTCAAACATATATATATTAACATTGTTGCTAACGTTATATATAATATAAGAAAAAAACAGCAAGCTCTAATAATATAAATAAGATATCTGACGTCTGCCACGGCTTTAGCCCCCACTTTTTTCTGCCACAGCTTATATTGTTTTATTTCATGTTTAAATATTAAAACAAAATAATAAAAAATCATGTACCTCGTGATATTTTTTTTTACAACTTTTAGGCCTCTTTGGAGCGCTCTGCCAGCATGTTTGACCCTAGCAAACTGTATGCTAATATCTTTCGGGGTTTATTGAATATAAAAAAATTCTTTTTTGGCAATCAGAATTCGTGTACTCTACAAGTTTTTTATATCTAAATTTGCCTTAGGTCCCAGCCTCGCGATGGCAGACAAGCAAATTTATGTTCGGCTACACCAAAGGTTTCCTTTTCAATACAAATTAACCGTGTACCTTATCGATACATTTTTTAGATTATAACGTCTATAACAAGTTTTTGATATCAGCTACTCAGGACCAATCTAAAAAGGTAAAAAATACAGGATATTCTCATATTTATAACTTGCCTGGCGCACCCTGTATAATTAAAATTATTTTCAGATTCTTGTCTTTTCTGATACATATCTCGCTGTGAAAATTATTTAAAAAAAAATGTTTGGTTTTTGCTTTGCAGATCGAGGTGTTACCGTGTACATTTAAATTGAAATATAGTAGCCAACCCATGTGTTATTATGATAAATTGCAACTTTTTTCTTCCTGATTACTATTAAAGTTGTAAAGGGAAAACAAATTTACAGACAATTAAAACTTTTAAAAATATTATTATACGGGCTAAGAATTAACTAAATTAAGCCAAATGGCTGATTTGGCGGTTTTTGGGGTCGCTGAACACAAATATGATGTCGAAGAGTTACATAGAGATATTCGATGACCAGGTTACCCGCTTAAGGTGTTCAGCTACAGAAATTTCGTTAAGATTTTTATTGTTTTGTACAAAAATTGTGATTACAGCTGCATACACCATAGAGTGAATAAAATATGTCAAACAATTTCTGTAAGTTTTTCCGAGTAAAATATATCATGGTTCATTAAAATCGGGCTACGGTAACTTTTCCTAATTTAGTGTTAAATTTCCTCGACTTCTATAGATTAACGAAAATTGAGACATTTTTCAAACATATCTAAAAGTATAGGAAGTTTTTTTGTGTAATATTTATTTATAAAAATTAATGACTAATTAATCATAAATAGATTTTTATTTCCGCTCAAGAAACTAGTTTAAAAAATATCAATAAATTGTAACCTTATAAAAGATTTAATTATTTTTACTAGGTCACGGCAATTTATTCTTTTTAATTGCATGTTTATTAATTTTTTAACTTACCATTTGTATATTATATTTCATGACGTACTTCAAATACATAGGCATTTGGGATTGTAATGTCCAAAAGCACCAAACGTTACTAAGATGGGCCATAGTTTGAGCCCAAAATGGCACAGAAGTCAAAATGGCTCTTACTGGAGTTGACCTTTTCTGAAAATTTATAATTTAATACAAAATTTAAAAATTTTTCATTACATAAATGAGAGTAAAATGCGGTTTGAATAAAAAATAACAAAAAAATTGTTTTTTAATCTAAGTATTGAAATTTTCCAGAATATGCAGGTTGTTAAATTAAGACTCTCTAAAATAATTATTTTGCATGCCACTAAATTACAGGCTTTATTTAATTTCTCAAAAATCATTTCATATAACTACTCAAGTTTTCTATATATTTCTAAAAAATTAAAAAAATCACAGTTTCTTCGAGATTATCGTTTATACATAAAATAGCTGAGCAAATAGCTATAAAAAAATGTGTACTTGCTTTTAATATATTTGTGACTCCCAAAGACTTCTCAATATAATTTTTTTCTTTGATACTTATAGTTGGATGGGTGGATGGTTTCTCGTACGAAAACAATATAAAGGAAATACACCATAGCAAAGATAGTAAATTAGATGAGTAAAAAATCCATGGCCATCCATACGAACTTGCAGCAATATAACCAGGAACCGACATTGAAACCACGGTAGCTATGGGACGAGCTAAAAATTTTAAAATTATTTTTATACTACTTTATAAAGCACAATATAAGAGATGGATATCTAATATTGTTCTAACTAATTGTAGCTATAGGTTTGTTCCCGAAGCGAGTTCCTAACTTGTTATGAACATACTGCGCAGACTCCTGATCCATTATTTTATAAGGTGATGAATTTTAGTTGAAATAAACAAGTAGTGAAATAAATATATTTAAATTTTAAAAGTGTTTTTATATCATAATGTACCTTATGCACTGGGCTTCAGTCATCAACTGTGATAAAATTTAAGGCTATAGTATCCGATAAAATAAACACTTTGGTAAAAAGATTTTTTTAAGTTCCAAATAAAGCAGAAAAAACATATTGAAATTTGAAAAAGTGTGGTCAAAATGGTTAGTGACGTAACACCAGTAAGATTACTTTATCTGTTGTCTATTATCTATTTACCACGGCAAATAATAATAATAGCCGTCTCTTACCCGCACAAACCATTGGCTTTCTGGGGTTCACTCGTCAGGGGGTGAAATGTAGGGCGAGTATTATTATTATTATTATTAACTTTATAGTCTAGCCAATAAGTGTAGCGTGTAGATTATTGAAAAAATTCAAGAACCGCTTGCAAAAACTGCAAAAGCTATAAACTAACTGATAAAATAAAAATGGGGTTTGGTTTTTTGCAAATATCTCAAAAACTATTTGATATTTTTTAAAAATTTAAAAAATAATTCAAAAAGAGGAGGAAATTTACCAGAAAAAAACTATACCTCCCGGAACTGTAGCACCAATATTTATAATTTTCCCAGAGTTTTGAAAATACGGCTGAAAACGGGGACTCCGTCTTGCGTAAGCCCTGCCTACTTTGGATCTTTAGTGAATAAATATTATTTAAACTTATTAAATGAGAAACTTAAAAATTGAAAAAATTCAGGAACCTACTAGATAGATTTTTCTATTAAGTATGCATTAGTTAATTAATAATTTTTTCCTACGTGACATGAGCATTATAAGTGCGATAATTGTTAAATAACAAATCTGATTTTTTTTTCCTTTTTTAGACCAATTTTTGAAAGTTCTCAGAAGAGATTCCTCTTGGAAAAATTAAAAAATTGTTATTTTTCATTCTGTTTTTAACAATTTACTTACGTTAAAAATTAAAAAGCTTGATTAATCATTAAAAAAATTTTAATTCATATTACTATTGGTTCGTTTTTTACGATCATAACTCATATGAAAATGAGTTTTTAATTTTTTATTTCTTACTGTTTACAAAAATCGTTATAATCAAATGCGTTGTTTGGAAGATAATTTAAAATTTCTTTTTTGGAAACATAATCTTTGATGCAAATTATGATTTAAAAAAAAAATTGTTTCTTTAATTTTTTTTTATTGCTTAAAAACGTATTTGTTAATTAACAATATTTTTCTATCACCTGCAATTATTATTAAGGAACCATTTTTTTAAATAATAATTTATTTGATAACTAAAAAGAAATTGTTTTTATTTAAATTTTTATTGTTTATTTACTAAGCAATTGGTTATAAACAATTAAATTTTTTCTGTATATTTTTTCTTTTTCTACATAATGAAACAAAAACAACCATGTGTTATTTTTTGGGAAAAATTATTTATATGGTAGAAAAAAGTGTTAATTATCAAATACGTTTTTAAGCAGTAAAAAATTTTTTTTAAGGATCGTTTGCATCAAAATTTATGTTTCGAAAAAAAAAATTTAAATTGAAAATTAAATTTTCTTATAAAGAACGTATTTGTTTTTAACAATTTTGTAAATATAAGAAAATAAAAATTTTTAACAATCATTTTCGTGTGACTTATGATCATAAAAAAACGGATTAATCGTAATTTGAAAAAATAGTTATTTGTATGCTTAGACCGCGAAATAACTTCTTGGCGTACCAAAAGAAAAATTATCGCCGAGGCCGCTTGAGGCCGAGGTAAGATAATCTTGAGGTCGCTGATTCCGATTGTGTAACGATAATATATTATCATTCCTAAACTACTACTATTCTGTGTATACCTTCTGAATTATTTTGTATTTACTGTTTATAGAGAGAGAATAAAAACTTTACTTTGATCCTGTCTTCTGAATTACCCGGAACCACATTACAAATGGCGCCCGAGCAAGTTAGGAAAAATAACAAAAGGTCCAGATAATTTTATTCTCTCTAACAACAGACTCGCTAGAAACGATAGGAACAAGAATAAATAATATTGTATAACAGAATGAACGACGACGAATCCTACGGGTTAGAAGTTGCAGGCCCGAAAGTAGGATGGATTTATAGATTACAGAAAGAAGATCTACGTGCACAAGCAAAAAAGATAGGACTGGATGACTCAGGCAAGGTAGAAGAACTAAGGGCCAGACTAGTGCAATACGTTCGTCACCCGACCCAAACCTCAGACGAACCTCGTCCAACCGGAGCAATACCTAAAAAACCTATACAAGTCAATACGCAAAGAGAAGCCGAATCTCTTCGGATAAATGAGGAAGGTGTCGCAATGGACCAAATTAGGAAATGGGGCATACATTTCGATGGTATAAAAGACCCGATAGACTTCTTAGAGAGATTAGAGGAGCTTAAAGATTGCTATAGAATACAAGATGAATATATGTTGAGAGGCTTACCAGAAATTTTCAGAGGAAAGGCATTATTGTGGTTCAGAAACAATACAGATTACTGGAGCGATTGGAACGATTTCGTTCAAGATTTCAACAATTTCTTCACACCGTCAAACTTGGAAACACACCTAGAAGACCAGATTAGAGAACGGTTGCAACGCGAAAATGAATCTATAAAAGACTTCGTGATAAAAATACAAACCCTAATTAGAAGACATGGAGGTTTTAACCGTCATCGGGAATTGGAGAGGATATACAACAACATTCGGCCGGAATACAAAATGTTTATTAAAAAGGAGGATTTTATAACAATAAGAGAATTGTTACTAAGAGCAGAAGATTATGAAAATATAAAAAAAGAAATGTTAAAACACGAGTCACGCAGCCAAACAACTTACCAACCGCAAAATTACTACAACAGGGAACAAAATATAGATAGAACTCGTTACCCTCAGAGACCGGTACAAAGAAGCTATACCAATACAAACAAAACAGAAAACTATGACAGAAAAACGTGTTGTTAGAGATGCGCGAGAAGGCGACATAACCGTAGAGAATGTAGAGCAAGACCGATATTATTTTGCAGCTTTTGTGGCAACATCGACATTTCGACAAATAACTGCAACTGTCACAGACCGTCGGGAAATGGCGAGGCGGCCGGGTTATCAGGAGACTTGCTCGGTCGGAACTAACAACTCCGCTCACCTCCTACAATATCGAAACCACAACCAGGGATATAAGACCCCACATCTCACTTACCTTAGCAAATTCAAGTACCCTAAATGCCTTGATAGATACAGGATCACGCAGGTCGTTTATTGGGGAAAAAGGACTAGAAATAAGTAGAAAGCTCAAACTACCGATACAAGGAGAAAACATTAAAGTTACGTTAGCACATGAAAGCACAAGCAATATTTTAAAAAGCGTCACAGTCAACTGTACCGTAAACGACATACAAAAACAAACCAAATTTTACTACCTACCCAACCTAGCAGGAGAGGCAATATTAAGCATGGACGCACTACAACGGTGGGGATTTAACTGGAACTTCCAAACGAATCAGTTGGGGAATATAAATACCATCACGACCAAGGATACGATAAAACGAAGCGAGAATAAATTCAGAATTTACCCAACAATAACTAAGCTTCAGCAGAACCGACTAGAAAAATTTCTGAATACCGAACTTAAGTCATTCCAGAATGTCAAAGGGACCACACCGCTAATCAAACATACTATCAAACTAAAACACAACAACCCAATTAAACAAAGATACAGGCCTCGGAACCCAGCAATGCAGAAAATAATAGATGATGAAATAGACAAATTGTTACAAGAAGACATTATAGAGAGATCAAACAGTCCGTATAGTTCACCAATAGTCCTAGTACAAAAGAAAAATAAGGACTATAGATTCTGCATCGACTTTAGGAAAATCAATGAAATTTCAGAAAAAGACGCATATCCATTTCCATTCATAAACCATATATAAGAAAAAATGAGATCCGCTAAATAAATTTCTACACTAGACCTCAAAAACAGATACTGGCAAGTCCCAGTCTCAGAAGAAAGTAAACCGATAACCGCATTCGTCGCGCCCAGTAAAGGGCTATTTCAATTCAAAGTACTCCCATTCGGACTCCACGCCGCATCAGCCACGTTTCAAAGACTTTTAGACATGGTAATAGGACCCGAAATGGAACCTCACGCTTTCGCATATCTAGACGACATCATAGTGTTAGGAGATTCTTTCGATAATCACTTAAAAAACCTACAAGAGGTATTCAACCAACTTTGCAAAGCAAATCTACAAATGAACATCGAAAAATGCCACTTTTGCAAAGAAGAACTGAAATATTTAGCACACGTAGTCAATAAAGACGGAATAAAAACCAACGACGATAAAGTAAGAGCCATATTGGAATTCCGAGCTCCAGCAACAATTAAAGAACTTAGAAGGTTCTTAGGAACCGTAGATTTATACAAGACTTCTCTACAACAACGGCTCCGCTAAATAAACTACTAAGGAAGAGACAACGTTGGAGTTCGACGCGTCGAATCATGGTTTAGGCGTAGCTTTGTTACAAAAAGATGTAGATGATCAAGACAGAGTTATATCATACGCTAGTCGATCACTATCAGATGCAGAGAAAAACTTCAGCGTTACCGAAAAAGAACTATTAGCGGTAATCTACGGAATCGAGAAAATGAGAGCATACTTAGAAGGGTACTCCTTCTCCGTTATAACAGACCATCAGTGTTTAAAATACCTGCAGACGATGGATAAACCAGCTGGAAGAATAGCCAGATGGGCAATGACTCTACAACAATTTGACTTCGATGTTATTTATAGAAAAGGCTCCCAAAATTACCCAGCAGATGCCCTATCTAGACAACCAGTAGACACAATCAACGCACTAATGATCGAAAATACAGAAGATACCTGGTACAACAAGAAGAAAAAAGAGGTAGAAAGAAACCCGAAATACTACCCGGACTTTATGGTACGAGACAATGTATTACATCGCCACTTTTGGGACAAAGATGATTTTAAAGAGCCAGGTATGTCTAACCCATGGAAGATTTGCCTACCAACCGACAAAAGGCAATAACTACTCTCCGAAAATCACGAAGAAAACACCGCAGGACACTTTGGAATCGCCAAAAGAATTTCTAGACTAGCTTCAAAATATTACTGGCCAGGAATGTTTAAAGATGCAGCGAAATTTGTCCGAGAATGTCAAAGCTGCCAGCAATACAAGTCCTCACAACAACAAACTCCAGGGAAAATGTACTCAGCGAATATTCCACCACAACCGTGGTCAACCGTATCAACCGATATCATAGGACCGTTACCGAGATCGAGCAGAGGGAATACACATATAATCGTATTCCAAGATACGTTTTCTAAATGGGTCGAAATATGTGCCGTCATTTTTAAAATTCTGACATTTGCTTAATAAATCAAGGGAAATACGAGGGGAAATAATCAGTAGTAATATCACAGAACATCGAAAATAATCCATTACACGTCCGACTCACGACTTATTTTTCTGAAAAAAACACGAGAGAGCAGCTCCTGTGGTATTTAAAAAAAAACGTCAAGTGAGAAGGACAGTATAAATATTATTTTCATATTCTCTCGTGGTATTCAGTACGATTATATAACGAAATATAACGAATTATATTGTTGAATTTTGCTTATTACAAACATCAAACATTATTTTCTCAAATTTGTCAAGATCAAAGGATGTGAATCACTAAAACGATTATACCACGTCGTCGGGATATATTATTAGAAATTGCAACTGCTATTAGTTAAATTTATGATCATACAAATTCTGTTAGTAGTCTATTATGTCTTGGCCAAATCGTGAATATTATTTCATTACTTGCATCATCGCGAGCCAGAATAATGTATAAATCCAAATTTTACAAATATCATAAATAAGAATGACTTCTTCTTTACCTGCAAAAACAGCTCCAATCAAAGTGGCCCTCTCATTCGGAGGTACCCATTGTCCTGTCAAATGTTGCGATAAAGGAAACGTAAAAGCTTGAGTGAGTCCTTGCAGTACTCTAATCGCTATCATTCCATTGGCTTCAGCCCATTCGGCTACCACAGGGGTTAGTAGACCCAAAATCGAGCAAAGAGTTATTGCAGTTACTGCCAAAATTTTAATTCTCATTCTAACTATAAAAAAGCCTATTATAACTTGGAGAGGCACGTAGCCGATGAAAAAAGAGGATAATATAATATTTTTATTAGTCCAGTTGAATGTCTGTAAAATGAGACCATTAGTTCCGGGTTCGTATTAATTGTCTTTTTATACTTACTGGGATTTCTTGGTTGGAAGTGGAATTTCTGTCGTTCATTGCTACGATTGCTACAGATAAACTATTTCTTGCATAATATGCTACGAATATTAGAAAACATATGTTTATCATTTGTATGTGTCGTTTCCCAAATCGTGGACCTATAAAAAATATATAGGAATTTTTTTTAAATATTTGCTACGGTCTTTAATCCAATGAATATTATTTTTTTATTAACTTGGAGAAAGTTATGAAAAACATAAATTTTCTATAAATGCAATATTTAATTGCGATAAAAATGGACTCGTTACACTCACAAACCCGACAGAAAGGTGCAAAATAAGTCGAGCAGGTAACTTCATTAGAACGGTCAATATGCCAATGAAAACACTATTCCATTAGCCTTCCTCCTTCTAAGGGTGAATTTTAAAGATTGTATGTTACATAATGGTCCACTAAGGAGTCTTGAACTCGATTATAAATCAAGATGGATGAAGGCGAGCTATGAGAGGTCACGTAGTATTATTAACCTTTCCTCCATACATACTGCAACCGCTCGATTACTCGTTCTAAGAGACTTTTAAAACTTAAAAAAGGAGATAAACTCAAAGTCGATACTATATGAAATTTAATATAAAATTAAAGGTAATTTCAATTTAATCGAAATCATCAATATCGCAAATCGCAACATATTTCGGCACTCAGGCCATCATGAGGTACTAAAAATTACAAGTTACATAAGTATATAAAATAAAACCATATTATAGAAAACTTACAATGTTTGAACAAACTTAAATGTAGAATGAGACTATTTAACACATAATATTATAGCAAATTTATGCTTTCGTTTCACGTAGTACTAAAAACGGAGGAAAACAACAAGACAATTTAAAATTAATTAAAAAATGCTTTAAATATTTAAAAAAAAAATAAACTGAAAAAGGCACTCATGATAAACATAAGAACACTTATTTAAATATTTCGATGAAACAATTGCAGTAGAGATGCAAAAATCAAAAAAATCAGCGAAAATTATTTTGTGTAACTCTTTCAATCTACCATACAACGTCTAATGGTGGCCCGGAGACGGAAATATAAATGACAAATTGTTGACAAGTTACAATAGTATATTGTTTAACAAATGTTGAATATAGCACTTTTCACACGCATATGACGGTTTGTGGCACGAGCCTGAAAGGCGAGTGCCACAAGTGACAAAGTGTGAAAAGTGCTTTTTCACACGAGTTACACACTGTACTTTTCCTACGGCTGCCACTTTATTTTCTTTTTCAATAAATTTGAATTTATTTTAATGAGAAATGAGAACTGTCAGTAGTGACAGTGTCCGCGTGCTAGATTTCATCTCAATTCATTGATATATTTTATGTTATTATATGAATAGTTGTATTGTCATTTTACTTTGCACACTGCGTGCGTAAACACACGCTGTTGCAAATTGACGTTTTTCGAGGCAAGTTGACAGTGCGTTTTTGTGTATTTTGTAAGCAGCCGTGGGAAAAAGTCAAAGCGACGCGGTAAATTCAAATAGTAGATAAAAACTTGTCTCATGTATTGCAACGAATAAACGCTTTTGCATCCAGGAAAAATATTCTATATTTATCAAATTGAACAAATTGAAAGTGACGTAAATGTATAAATGGATTTACCTCAAAAACTACTATTACTAGTTTTAAATTGTCAGGAATACATTCGCTTTCGCCATGTAGTCAAAGAATCTGATATCTTAGCTTTATTTGTGATGGATCATAAGACACTCATAAGACATTATGAGCTACTATCAACAGCTGCTTCTACCCCAAAATCTCCTAAATCATCACAACAAAGTCTAATGAAAACTCCAAACTTGTGGATCCAGAATTCATGACAGCTTTCTTAAGGGCTTCAGATAAAAAAAAAAGTTCAAAAAGACAGAAATAAAGGAATTACAAGATTTTAACAATATCCCAAAAATTAAAAAAAAATCAAAAGATGGCAAACGAAAAATTCTCTTATGATGAAGACTTTGAATTTCAAGAAGCACAAAAAATAAAATGGATTGTAATGACGACAGCGATATTGCTGATAATGACGAAACTTCAACCCTTAAAGATAATCATTTTTGTAGATCGTTTGATAAAAAATAACAAAAGCTCTATTTTACAGAAACTTTTAGATAGTTGAGTTAACTTTTGAGAAGATTTGGAAACCCTAATAAAAAAAAGTTAAAAAACTAATAGGAATCCCGAAACAGCACGAACACAGCAACTTTGAGATTTGATATTGACTTTAAATATTTTTAAGTACACAAAAATGTTCATATATGCTTAAAATGCAAGGAGGTAACCAGGGTGTTAATTATTTATTTACAAATATCATTGTTAATCCAAAACCATGAATGAATAGAGGAGTATAATAAATTTGTAATTTTTCTAATAGATGCACATGGGTGCTACTGAAATAGGTTAATACAAACAAAAATAATTAAATGTTTTTTTTAGGTTCGACCTTAGCACTTTATGAAGACGGTTTTAAAATTTTTAGTTTTTAGTGAATTAGGATACAAAGAATCATTGAAACAAGATAACCGAGACTAGTTTAAAAGTAATTGCTGAATTCAGGTCGAAAACTTACATTATATATGAACGATTTACGAATAATAGTATTCATAAATGTTGAAAGAACACTGGACTTGTATTTTCTTTAAATATATGCATCGAAGGACCAAACTCTTTAGGTAGGAGTTAAACCAAAATAAAAGAGTATTTGAAATAAGAATGTACTTTTTATTCCATTTACTCCAAGTACTAACATGAACAGAAAAATAATTATGAAACCGAAATCAAACAACTCATCACTTCACTCACTGTAAAACTATTTACATTTTTTATGATTACGAAACCTCAGAAAACTTTTTTGGGTGTGGTTAATTACGCAACATTACAATTATTTTAAGAAACTTTTACTATTTAAATGCGACTGCATCATTCGACAGTCGATAAGCGAGTCCTCGTTTCTGATCTGAATTTTAGCGGGTTGCAGGTGTTAGTGGTAGGAGACACGATACGTGGTATCCAAATAACCTTGAATTCAGAATCTTAGCGGGAAGAAATATATTTATATTTTTTGTCTCTTATAATGATGGGATAATATGAGAGAACAATAATATTGCTTGCATAGCAACGATCGATTATGTATTTTGTTTTCGTTAACGGTATTTTGAAAGTAGACAGAAAAAACGTCTGAGAGAAAGACGGAATAACTCTTGTGTTGAGTTTAAATCTATATTTAGATTTTTAAAATATACAATAATAGACATTAGTATCAACTGAAAGATTAATATCATTAATTTTAAATGAAATATGAATTATTTGGTATTTTCTGGATAATATTCCAGTGAAATTTATCCAATATAAGAATGTCCAATAATCCGAATATATTTTTAATTTCAATATAAATTTTGTTGATGACGAAAACTGGCACTAGGTTTATTTGGCCAGTATAAACTATAGTCATTTCTCATTAAAGAGACTTTGATCAATTGAAACACCTATGATTTTTTTAGCTTGAAAGTGTCAGGTTCCAATGTCTATATCTGCATTATTAATAAAACACGCCTGGAAAACTTCCCGCAAATTAAACCAATTTACAATTCTGTAACAAGGTTAGAGTGAAAAAAATTCCTGTCGGTAGGGTCGACAGGGGAGATAGATTTCTATTGTCTAAATTTGAGCATCCTTTCCCACTCCACGATATAGTCAGATCGAAAAAAGTTTCAAACAAATAAATTTTATAATAATTAGGACATGAAAAAAGTCTAATGACCTGTTTCAATATTTTTAAAAATAGCGGAGATATAATTTTTTTGAAATTTCAACTCCTCCAGTTCCATCCCCTTAGGTATGATTAAAAAAAGTTTCAGACAAATTAGTTTTATAATAATCAGAGCATAAGAAAAATTTAATGGCCTTTTTTAATATTTTCAAAAATGGTGGAGATCTTAATTTTTTGAGATTCAACCCCCTTCAGTTCCATCCCCGTGGGTCAGATGAAAAAAAGTTTCAGACAAATTAGTTTTATAATAATCAGAGCATAAGAAAAGTTTAATGGTCTTTTTTAATATTTTCAATAATGGCGGAGATCTGAATTTTTTGAGATTTCAACCCCCTTCAGTTAAATCCCCGTGGATCGGATGAAAAAAAGTTTCAGACAAATTAGTTTTATAATAATCAAAGCATAGAAAAGTTCAATGGTCTTATTTAATATTTTCAAAAATGGTGGAGATCTGAATTTTTTGAGATTTCAACCCCCTGCAATTCTCACCCCCTTAGAGGTAGAATGCCCATTTACGATACGCAACAGATTGCTGCCCCAAAAGAATTTTTGTACCAAATTTGGTGCCGGAACGGAATGTCTACACATACATATATATATATATATATATATATATATATATATATATATATATATATATATATATATATACATATATATATATATATATATATATATATATATATATATATATATAGGTATATTCCGATAAATTTTTTTTTCAGATTCTTATTCAGAAGGTCACAAACGGCGTAGCGCCCCTATTCCCGGTTCTTGGTCCCGTCATTGAATCGATTACAATAGGTAGATTCTATATATGGAAATCTACCTAAAATTTGATAAGAGTGGAAAATTCAGTTAGTGAGCGTGAGGAATCACGAGTATTGAATTTATTCATTCTAACCGAGTAACAGACTATATTTTCTCCACGATCAGCAAGTATGAATCAAACTTATATTAAATCTGAACACAAGGTATTTGTTGATATATTTGTATTACATTGTATTAATATTTATATTGTTGGTACACTTACTGAAATTAAAAACTGGTGCATTGTTATTTATTTTTTTATAATTTTCAGTCTTAGTTATTATTAAATTCCATATAAAATAATTATTACCATTGCCATTTATATCTGACTCTGACCGTTTGGAAATCCACGGTATTCTATTTTGTTTACGGAATATTCATTCTATACCTTGATATATAATGAAAATAGATGAAAAACATATGATAAGCAAGTGTGTCAGAATAAATATTCTAACTCTAGAGCGAGATTGTTTACATTCGATTATTAAAAATGATTTCAGGATTATTATATTCACTATTATTATATTCGTGGAGAAATTATTTTTTATTATCTTTCAGATCATAATCCAATCATTTTAATAGTAATATTTCAAACAAATTTATAACATTTTAAATAACTATATAAATGAAGTGCTATTTAAATAAAGACAAATCGGAAGCAATATATAAACAATAAAAATATTATTGATTTTAAATTAATTTCACTTATCGAGATAATAAGTCAACATATCGAAAACAACAAATATAACGTAAAAGTAAACAAATAAATAACCACGGGTTACTACAGGTATACTAAAATCTATTCGAAGAAAAAACGAGTTATTACTCAATTTGCTTAATTAATTTTAACAGGCCCATATTAACAGATTACAAATATAGAAATTAATTAAGTCGCGTAATATGATAAACATATAAAAATAAAATATTAGAAAGTAATAAAATGTTTAACAAAATAAATGAATTGTATAAATACTTTACTAAAAATAGGCTGTAGGTAACATAATACCTTCCAGCTATTTATGGGTATTTTTATATTCTTTATATTTTTTTTTTACCACTAGATTTTTTTTTTAATATCTCAGCCTTAGTTTAGTTTATTAACCTATATTCCCTGTTTACTATCTGACTTAAATTTCATGTATGACAATTCCAAAATTTCAATTTTATTATAACATCTTTCATTATTTTAATAACTTTTAAGATTCTTTCACTTTTCTTAAATTTATTGCCAATTTATCTATTCGTTTTCTTTACTTACATATTAACTGTTCTATTCCATTTAATAAACATAACATTTAACTATTAATAATTTTAAATGTCAATTTCCTAACTTTCTATTCTATATTAAAAGTATTGTCATTATTAAAGTCTCTGAAACAAAATTTAATCTAACACAATTATATTTTATTCCCACTCTTTCTTTCATCTGATTTCTTATTTACATTTTTTTTCTTCATTTACTTAACTTCTTTGCATTATTTTACGACATTTCCAACTTATTTACTTCTATCTTTCCATATAAAATTGTATCTTCTTTTCTCTAATATTATCTTGAATTTTCTTTTAATTATTTATTTGCTCGTAGCAATTACCTATATTATTAAACTTTAATTATATTTCATAATATTTATTTATAACTCTTTATATACCTCATATATTTTTCATTTTTATATTTATTACCTATTTAAATTCTTTTATTCTACCGCACTACATATTATTATTTAAATTTTTATTATTTTATCTTCAAGATCCTATTTTCTCTTCTATATCACTATTCTTCTTACGACCATCTTCATAATTATATTTAAATTTTTTAAATTCTTCGCTCAAGAGACTTTAATTATTAAAGACACATTAACTAATTTAACTTTAACTCATTGTTTTTTTTAAACTAAACTTCTTATAACTAATTTAAATTTATTTCTGACTTCCTATAGTCTTCATATCCATTGTCATTCTCCGGTTATCTTCAGTTAATCAATTAATTTATTTCCTTTCTAATTTTAAATTTGACTTTATGTCTTTTATATCTTTTTAGACTTCCCATTCAATTTCTTTTATTCAATTGTTGTATTCTCCGTTTTAATTTCGTTACAATTTCTTTTAACTTCTTATTGATTTCTTCTTTTTGTGTTTGCTTTTTATTATCATTAGTTTGACCTTTAGTTTTATCTATTTTTTCATTAATTATTTCCTATTTCTTTCTTGACTTTCTCCACTTTAATTTCCAATCCATATTCTCCATTCCTTTATTCTTCTCTCATTCTTGTTTCTATTGCCTTCATATTTTGATTAAGATTTTCATCTATACCTGTTATTGTACTAATCCACTTTCCTTCTAAATTTGACATTCTTTCACTTGTATCTTGTACTTCCAGTGTGACTTTTTCAATTTCTACTTTTACTTCTTCTTTAGATTTTCATTCTTTTTATTGTAATATAGCAAATTTTTCATCTTGCACTTTTTCTACTTCTATTATTTGTCCTATCATTTCTATTCTTAACTCTTTTTTGTTTCTTCTATTTTATTATCTGTATAATTCTTTAATTCTTCAATTTTCTGAATCATTTCATTTTTATTTTGCTTTAATTCTTGTGTTATCTCTCCAATTTTCTTTCCCATATTATGCATCTCTTTTCGGCGTTCTTCTTTATCATGCATTGTTTTTTCAATTTTTTTACTATTTTCATCCATTTTATTGTTATTTTCATCCAATTTGATATCCATTTTCATGTTATTTTCATCCATTTTCTTGTTATTTTCATCCATTTTCTTGTTATTTTCATCCATTTTCTGAATAATCATTTGCATCATGATCTCTAGTTTATCTTGTTTTTGTTCTTCCCGTCTTGAATGTTCACTTCCTTCTTGAATTTCTTCTACATTTTGTTCCGGCATTTCTTCAATATCACCTTGTCCTATTTCCAAATATTCCTCTATATGCACAAACTTACTAATTAGGAAAGAATATTTTTTGTTAAATAGACAACGTTCATATAATTCTCAAACTCAAGCTGATCGAAAAACTCGGAATTCTGGTCAAAGACTTCAAGAAGATAATTCACGAAGTCGCACTCATTCAAACAGTAGTAATCGAAATACTTCAAACCAAAATTTACAAAAAATCATTCCAAATTCACATCAATCTCAAGTTTTCAATTCATCACAAACTCCAGATTCTGAAGGTCAAGGGAGTAGTTCAACTTCACTTTCTACTAGAACTAATAATACTTATGTTCTATTAGGAACTGTAATAGTAATTCTTTACGAGCAAAATGGTGATCCTGTTCAAGTTAAGACCGTCCTAGATAACGGGAGTCAGACTTCTTTCATAACTGAAAATCTCATTTCAAAATTAAATTGCCAAATATATGATAAATATGTACAATCTAATACTGCTTCATTTTCTAAGAAGGTAGCTGATATTGTTATTCACTCAACTAATAACGAGTACAAATATCCTAAAACTTGCAGCGTTTTACCTGTTTACACAAGTAATTTAAATTCCATCAAAATAAATCTAAAGTCCATTAATATTCGTTCTGACATTCAACTTGCAGATCCTTCTTTTAATATTCCTTCAAAGGTACATATTTTTATTGGATCAGAGGGGTATTTTGATGCACTCATTCCAGAAATTATTAAAATAGGAAATAATCTTCCCACGTTGCAAAATACCAAATTTGGTTGGATAGTTGGAGGCAGGTATTCTCAACCTCAATTTCATATGAACAAAACTGTTTCGCTTTTCTCTCCAATCACTAAAATTGAACCTAATTCTGAGTTAGATCTTAACATGAATGCTTGTCAAATTCTGGGAGATAGAGGAGTTACCTGTTAAAAGGACATTATCAGCCGAGGACGAATTAGCCGAGTAACATTTTATATCTACATATAAGATCTTACAAAATGGAAGATTTCAAGTAGATTTGCCTTTGAAATCTCCGTGTGAAAGTAAAAAGTTTGGTGATTCATTCCATATTGTAAAACAAATGTTTCTGAATCTATAGAAAAGATTTACTTCTGATCGTCTTATTTTTTACAATATAAATAATTTATTGATGAATATATTGTTTTAGGTCATGCTAAATTCGTTCCTCTTTCACTTTTTAATTTTAATTCAGAAATAAAGTATTTCTTACCACACCACTGCGTTATAAGAGATTCTAGTGAAACCACCAAGTTGCGTGTGGTGTTTGACGCTTCATGTAAAAGCTCAACGGAATATTCCTTGAACGATGTTTTGCTAAAGGGATATCAAACACAACCTGACTTGTATGATATAATTTGTCGATTCAGACAACATCCATACGTTTTTACTGCAGATATCAAAATGATGTATAGGCAAACTGAAATAAATCCTAAACAACGGTTTATTCAAAAGATTTTATGGAGAGATTCCCCCAAAAAAGAGTTAGAATGCAAAGAGCTTTCGACGGTTACGTATGGTACTAATTCTGCCCCTTTTCTTTGCTTCTAATGCTTTATTGCATCATACTTATGTTGACAACATTTTATTCGGATGTTCTACTTTTCACTTTTGGAAACTTCTTATTATGAATTAAATGAGTTACTAAATTCAGCAGGCTTTCAGTTACATAAATGTTATTCTAATTCTTCTCAATACTATCTTGGAAATAAGTTCTAGCAATAATGAGATTTGATGAGACAAACGGTTACGAGACGAGACTGAGACCAAAACGAGACTTATTTTTTTTAACTAACTAGACCGGGGCGGGATTTTTATAATTCTGGCTTTATCTCGTCTCGTGTGAAGCCCTAAAAACTACTCTCTCCTTTTCAAGTCATACTTATCTAACAGAAATTATTCCGTTAAACTCTCAGACAAGTATTCCAACTTTTTTCCTATCAAATCCGGAGGACCTCAGGGTAGTGTCCTGGAACCACTGCTATTTCTAATCTTCACTGCTGAAACCAATAATACAACTCTTGGTTCCTTTGCCGATGACGTCAGTGTAATTTCTATCTCTAAGAACCATGGAGTATTTACAAAACCATCTTAACTCGCGAAACTACTAGTACACAAAATGGCGAACAAAAGAAAACAAAACCAAATCCGTGCAGGTTACATACACATTAAAACACGAAGTGTGCCCATCGATAACAATGAATAATATACGAATACCAGCAGTAACAAAAGGAAAGTATCTAGGCCTTTACCTTTACCAAATGCTTACCTAGAAAAAACACAAAAAAACCAAACGAAGACAACTTTAAACAAAATTTCTCGATAGAAAATCCAAGCTTTCATTCAACAACAAAATTTTGCCTTAAAAAGCTATATTGAAACCAATATGTTCTTACGAACTTGAACTTGTGGCTGTTGTGAAAAGCCTTTCTTCTATAAATTCAATGATTCCAATTCAAAACACTAAGAACGATTACTGAAGATCCATGATATATGAGTGACCAGACTCTACATAACGACACGAGTATCCCCTTTGTTAAAAATTAAATACTGAGGAGAACTGAAACTGATACCAATAAGAAGCAGGTCAGCAAAATCATAAGACACCATTTTTTTTTCTGAGTCGGGCCTGGGAAGTCCCACCTGCACTGGGGCTCTAGGCCTATTGTGCCCCGCCAGCTTTCACATCAGTCCAGTACTCTTGACAAAGTCAAGAATAATCCTGATGTTAGCTTTCGGTATCTCTTCGGGTTCAGGATACTCTACCCCAAAGTGCCATTCCCTTTCCCTATTCAGGTCCCGGCAATAGGATATCACATTTCCTACACAGGGAATCTTCCGATGCTCCTGTGAGGTTCATGTGTCTTCTGAGCCCGCAGTGTCCTGTCAGGACACCTAGTGCGGTTTTGAGTTCCCGTCTTATTGGGCATAGTAGCAGATTGTCTCTGCTCTTTGGTGGACCTTCTATAAGTGTTTTGGACTGTCTTAGTCCCGGAAATTCCAACTAGTATTCCCTGTATTTGTAGCTTAATTGTTTTTCCACAATACCCTTTACATGTAGGAAATACCAATTAAAGTTTCTCCTTTTCCAGACACTTCATAAGGCGCCAGAGACTATGACCCCAAGATCTCATGCAAAAGTTAAATAGTAATCGAGACAGAGAAACATTAATGTATGTTTCTCAAACAAGCCCACTACTCTCAGCATACCACATGACTTTCGTGGTTGCCTAATAAATTTTGTGTAAAAATAATTTTTTTCGTATTTTCCGGTTAATGTTAAATAATCCTAAACTCAAGTAATATATTTTCTGCTCAGAACAGGGTAGAGCGCCACAAAACATAATTCTTCGATTTTGGACTAGATCTCGACTAATATAACAACTAAAAATATGCGATGTTTTTATGATATTTAAAATATTTCAAACTTATAAGTTGTAGTCGTATCGCTTTAACTAAAAATATTTGAAAATAGGCATTTGCCAAAAAAAATAAGAACATGTGTCAAAGGATGCTACAATCTATAATAAAAGTCCTGACTGATTGACTGACTCACTGACTGATATAGAATCAACGCTCAGCAAAATTTACTGAACCCAGAGACTTGAAATTTTGAGAGTATGTGTTAATAATAACAGCCACTAAGAGAGGATTTTGCGAAATTCTCATTTTTAGGGGTAGAAAAGGGAGAAAAACAGTGGCTTAAATAGAATAAGTATATCCATACGTTGACGCACTCGAGAAGGTAATGGTAGTGGGGAAAAATGGATAAGAAAAGCAAAAAATATTGTAAAATGGGGAAAACAGAGAAAATTAGGGAAAAATACGAAAAATAAGGAAAAATAGAGAAAAACTGGGAAATTATAAAAAAAAATAGAGAAAAAGAGGGAAAAATAGAGAAAACAGGAAAAAATAGCGAAAAATTGTGAAACAGGAAGAAACATGGCAAAATACTGAAAAATAGGGAAATTTGGTAAGGAGATTGAAAAATAGGGAAAAAAATAGAGAACAATAGGGAAAAGTTGGGAAAAATTAAAAAAATTAAAACAGATTGAAACATATTGAAAAATTGTGAAATTGTGAATAAATGGGGGAAAATAGTTTAAAATAGGGGATCAGTAGGGAAAATAGGGAAAAATGAGGAAAATACTGAAAAATAACTACAAATAAGGAAAAGTAAGGAAAAATAAGGCAAAAATAGGAAAAACTAATGAAAAACATTAAAATATATAGGAAAAATAGAGAAAATAGTGAAAAACAGTTCCCCGGGGGGAAAATATGGGAAAAAAGAGAAAAATTTTGAAAAATTGGGAAAAACGAAAAAAGAGGAAGAAATAGGACAAAATTGTGAGAAATAGATAAATTTTCAAAATATAGTGAAATAGTGAAAATTAGGGAAGTATCTGGCAAAATTGAGCAAAATGGGGAAATTTGGGAAATATTGTGAAAATTGAGGAAAAATCGGGAAAAGTAATAAAAAATAAAAAAAAAACATGGAAAAATAGGAAAATTAGAGAATAAATATGAAAACAAGAGATAATAGGGGCAAAGATAGTAAAGTTTGCGAAAAATAATAAAAAAACATAAAAAATAGGGACAATAGGGAACAATAAGAAAAACCAAGAAAAAAATAAAATGGGTAAATATATAAAAATCGAGAAAAATAGGGAAATATATGGGAAAATAGTAAAAAATAATTTAAATTAAGGAGAAATAGTTAAAATTGAAAAAAACAGATAATAATAGGGACAAATACGGAAAAATAGGGAAGTTACAGAAAAATAGTAAAAAATTTAAAAAACAGGAAAAACCATAATAAAAAATGGGAAAAACCAGGTAAAAAAATTGGGAAAAAAGAAGAAGAAATGTTGAAAAATATGGAAAAATAAAGAAAATGGGAAAAATAGGAAACAATAGAAAAAACATTCAAAAATATTAAATAATAGAAAATAATAGGAATAAATGGGGAAAAACGTCAAAATAAAGACATATAAAAAAATAAGGAAAACGGGATAAAATAATAGAAAAAGTAACAAATAGAAAATTAAAATAAATCGGTCAAGTGCGTGTCGGACTTCGCACATTTAGGGTTCCGTACCAAATGTAGAATATAAGCCAAAAATACTTGGTAAAAAGATTTAAAGAACTGAAAAGAAGAATAACCAGATGCATGTGCGTTCGATGAAGAAAACAAAATTATGAGACGAAAAATGCATTTCTTAACAAAATTAATAATAGCACAGATAAAAATAATAAAATATCGAGTATCACAATTTACATATATACAAAGGTGCGGAACCCTAAAAATGAGGGAATGATAATGAAAAAATCATATTTATTGATATAATGGTATTTGTTGGTAAAATATACGTAACAATAAAGATTATGACCAAATTTCAAGTTTATAGGTCAATGGAACAAAATTTTTTAAAAAATGCTGACTTTGGCGGCTTCTCATGCCTACGTTTTGCAATATTTTTTAAAACAAAAAAACATGCCTTTTATCTACTTAATGAGCTCTATTCAACGATACCTCACTCGATGGGGTAGCCCAAATTTTTTTTTTCAGCGCCCCCATTTAGTTGTATGGGAGCTCCCCTTAAAAACTTTTAAAAATATTTTTACAGTTTATATAGCTTTGGGTCATCAAGACGCTTAAACTCTGAAAATTTGAAGTCTCTAGCTCCAACGGTTTAGCTGCTAGACCGGTGTGACAGACGGACGGACGGACGGACACGCGAGTGAGAGCAATAGGGTTCCGTTTTGACCCTTTGGGGTACGGAACCCTAAAAATGATAAAATACAGAAAAATAGAGAAAACAAGGGAAAAATAGCAAAATATGGGAAATATAGAAAAAATTGGGAAAAAAAATAGGGCAAAATAATGAAAAATAGGAAAAAATAGGGAAACATTTTGAAAATTGATCAAAATAGGAATAAATAGGGAGGAACAGGAAAAAGTTATGAAAAACAGTAAAAACAGAAAAAATAGGCAAAAATAGAAAAAACAAGCAAAGCTCAGTCGTCCAGATACTTGTTACACTTCGATTTTATTTTTAGCATCACCCTATATTATTTAGAGAATAAGTAAATTCCATATTGAATATTTGCGTTCGTCATTGGTTTTGATATCTGATTTATTTTTATATTTAATATTTATTTATAGTTCTTTATTTTATTATTGTTTATTCAGTACTCTAAGCATTTTATTTATCATCTTATTATAATTAATCTCGACTCTTATTAGTAAATGTATTACATTCGATTGTCTTCGAAATATCCTATTAGTCAAGTCGTTTATTTTAGTACGGTTCTGACTATGTTCCTTCGTTTCGTTAATTGGCCTTGTATGTAATAGGTACGACCTGAATAAATAAAATGGACTGTTTGTTTACCTTTTATTTAGTTTGTTATTTCAGGGTTGTAAATAGGGGTTTATATGTTTGTACTGGTACTTTTATTTGGTCTATTATGCCTTAAATGTGTTTCGAGTTTACGGTGACTGGTAGTACCGCATGCATAAGGTACTCTTCTTCTTTCTTAGCGGATTCATTAGTGTCAAGTCGAGTTCGGAGATTCGTTTCCATCCTTTACTTTCTTTTGTCTTGGAGACGTTAGCAATTTCATAGTGTTAGAATTGCAGACTGATATTTTATCGCATTTGTCGCGGATCTAAGCCTGTACTCCTAAATATATTTCTCTTTTGTTCTGTATTCAAAACGTTTGGATAACGTTTATTGGTGGATTGTTTTATATGAGAAATATCTCTGTTAAGAGGATTAAATGCACTAACAGCTAACCACGTGGTCCTCGCCTAACATCAACGAGGTAAGATAAGAGACTTTAATTGTCTCCTTAAGTCAGTTAGTGATGTCTAATGTTATTGTAGGACACCTTAGGGCACCTTAGGACACCTTAGTACACTTTAGGATTCCTTATAGGACATCTAGTAGACAACTGAGTCAAGAATTACTACTAGTAATAAGTTAGGACTTCTATCGTTCTAAGAACCATTTACCACCTAACTGTTGTATATATTTGCTCGAGAAGAACCACTTGTTCGATTGTTGAAGAACTTTCCGGCTACTTTTGTGGAACTGTTTTAGAGTATTTTATGTGTTAAGGAAAGTAGCTCATTGAGATTACCTTTTGTTTCAGTGACATTTCTTTATTGTGGTCTATAAGAGTATCTATCGTTTGTAGTTTGTTATTTATCGTTTGTAGTTTAAGCAATACTTCATTGTTTCTTTTTATGCTTAAAACTACTGAATCTATCTATAGTGTCAAACCACTAACTAGTAAAGCTCTTAAAGGCTGTTAATTCTGTAAGAATAGTGTTAGACCTTCAGTCGCTTTAATTTGTAACTTTGATTATCATTTCTCTCTAATACTTTATATGAACTTGTATTAATATTCTGTATTCTAGTTATTTTATGGACAGTTATACTCTCCAGTGAATATATATACATAACAACACTAGTTCCTTGTTTTTAATCTTCTTCCCCTAGATCAGGCGTAGTCCAGGTACCACTGGACCGTATAAGGTGAGAAACGTATTTTATTTATTTTTCTTGAGGTGTTATATGACTCGGACAATCGAGGGGATTTGAGATTTTCCAGCTACAAAATCTCTGGCGCTGTATAAATGCCAGAACCCACCGACTGAGCTAGGGGGGTTGGTTCTGTTACCCATCTCAAGCACATATAATACCACGTAGTAATTTTTGTTAAATCTTTAGTAAATAATAAATCAAATAATTATTATTATTTTATATTTTTGGTAACAAATTTGGCACCCATAGCGTGGGGCTACTTTTTTTGGCTATTTTTTTGGCCACTTTTTTTTGGCTACTTTTTGGCTCCTTTTGAGCCTCCGAGACACCGAAAGCAAAGCACAGGTATTCAGTTAGTAATCTTATAATGTTGAATTAGAAGACCACTATAATGACCTTGATGATTGTTACGAGAACATTGACTTCGAATTCGAGGACGAGGAGTAAGTTAAATTTTTTTTGTATTCTGTTTTTTTATCTAACTAGATTAGGTATTATATTCTACATATATTCGACAGAATGTAATATGTAAGGAGACATCCTTGAAAAATTTTTTAATGAATAATCTTGTAAAAAATCTTTTACGACTTGCAACCAAGTACGGTTGTAAATAACTTTTCCTATTTTTACACAATTATGTTAAATATTTATGTAAATGCAAGGATATTAACGTAGTAAATTATTGATTAAAAAATAGTAACTAAAAGATAATTGGTATACCTATTATCTAGTAATTAATTATAAAGGCAACACAACAGTAAAATTAGTAAATAATAAAAAAATAACAAAATGTGCTTTTCATTAACTGTTGCTAAATTTTTTTAGATATTTTTGTATTAATTTGAATGAATCCTTTTGTTTCTCATTGCAGCCTCATGCTTATTTTGTTAAAATGATTCCTTTATTGAGTAAATAAATATGTAATATCTTTTACCTACTGATAAAAAGATTAGTAGTTTTTTTAAGTCATATATATATTTTTCATTAGAAAGTTTCTAAGCCACTTATTTTGTTATGAGTTATGGTTACCGTTATTCTGAGCGTGCGCAGTATGAAAACTTAGTCCTTAACGTCGTTAACGATAACTAAAGTTTGTTCAGTGACCGCTGATCCCTGCGTCATAAAATAACCTAATTTCAAAAAATTGGGTTATGTCGAATATAAATTCAGTCAATTTGACATTCTATTGACAAACTTTATGTTTTTTCTTAAGCTAGGTTTTCATAGGGATGAATTCTTGTGAACAAAAAAAAACGCTCTCTTACCTACAGAAACTTATTTCTCCACGTCCATTAGTTAATGTTATAATTCCGTTATCATTTTTAATGATAGAATGAAAAGAGTAGCGCTCTGTATTGTTCTTGAAAACATTTAAAAACTCTAAAAGGCTGTTCGTTATGGTATTTAGATGTGCAAGAAAATTTTTTTGAAATTTACATATAAATGGCGGACTAGATTTATGATCATGGACAGATCCCATTCAAAATTGGTATATGGGAATTTTTCGGGTCGGAGAATATGATTTTTTTGTAAATACGCCCTCGTATTGCATTTTCATAAATCTCGTGGATTGGCCTATCGCGAGATGACACAATGGCCTTATTATTTAGATTTCTAAATTCACATCTTTTTGTATCCCATTTGCCTTAATTCTCCTAACCGTTGAGCAAGAAACTCCTAGAGCATCAAAAACTCTCTAAAACAGATAGTAGATATATACTATTTACGATTTTATTGATACGTATTTTTCTACTTACCTCATAAACTGCACTCAAGGGCAAAAGAGTGGTTCCAGCATCTATTTTTCGTTAGAAATAATCTCAAATGAGCTTAATATTAACTGTTGTTCTTTTCCAATATATCACGACATTTTTTTTAAAATGCGTAAATGTCAAATTATGTCAAAATCAAAACTGACATAGAATTTAACTGATTGTTGAAGTTATTTCAGACATTCTATTTGCAAATTGTCTGTCTCATCTGGTTTACATGTGCTACTAAGACAAGCTCAAGAGATGACGCAGGGTCAGCGTTCACTGAACAAAGGAGGGTATTGTTTTAAATGTGTGTTTTGGGTTTCTCAAGAAAACTGTAAGCATAAAATGAATTTACATCTTATGAAATTCTAAATTACCTTATATTTAGGGTGTGTACAGACGGCTAAAATTCTTGATGAAAAAAACATATTTAATGCAAGAAATCTCTTTGAAATGAAAAAAATACGTAGAATAAATGTTTAAAACTATTACATCCATCTGAAAAGGCCCGAATAATTAACAATTTTTAACTGAAAAATCTAAGAACTAGAAAAGTTTGGCATTTATTATTAAAATCCAAGTTGTTAAATAGTGTTTTAAATATGGCAACAACGCATGTCTTAACACAGAACCACAGTATATATAGCTACTATAAGCCAGGAGGCGATAACTAGAGGAAAATTCCGTCGTCTGCGCATATGCTCAAACATATTATCCGCGAGACAATTTTAACTTCTTAAAGCTAACCGACCCTATACTTTACCAAATTCGATGAAAAAAATAAAACAATACGGAATGTGCAGTAATCTATGAAGGCGTATTAGGACCAATGTTTCAGTTTATTTTTCAATTATTGTCACTTTCAAACTAACAATTGTCACTTTTAAACTGACAACTGTCACTTTAAACTGACAATTCTCAGTTTTAAGATCGTAAGGGATGGATTATGTTGCATCTGTCATACTGTCAAATCTAATCAGTGTTGTACAGTAGGAGATAATCACATACCGCGAGATGGCACTTTAAATGTCAAAATGTCGGATTCAGGCGTGAACAACAAATTCGTCATATCTTGTAAAATCGTATCAAAGGAATTTTATGTGTAAAGCATACACTCTACCCTTGGATCACAATACGTATCACAATGATAAATAATCAAACTTTCAAGTTAACTTACAATAACTAGCACATGAGCTAGTCGCACAAGGTCGACCGATGTACAAAATAAATTCCTACACCCGATGTACGGCTAGTCACAGCGAAAATTAAATGATAGACAATTGTCAATTTAAAACTGACAATTGTCAGTTTGAAGAAAGAGACAATTGTCAGATTAAAAGTGACAATTTTCAGATTAAAAGTGACAATTGTCAGTTTGAAAGAGACAATCATCAGTTTGAAAGTGACAATTGTCAGTTTAAGAGTTACAGTTGTCAGTTTGGAAGAGACAATTGTCAGATTAAAAGAGACAATTGTCAGGTTGAAAGAGACCATTGTCAGATTAAAAGTGATAATTGTCAGATTAAAAGTGACAATTGTCAGTTTGAAAGAGACAATTGTCAGATTAAAAGTGATAATTGTCAGATTAAAAGTGACAATTGTCAGTTTGAAAGAAACAATTGTCAGATTAAAAGTGATAATTGTCAGATTAAAAGTGACAATTGTCAGTTTGAAAGAGACAATTGTCAGATTAAAAGTGATAATTGTCAGATTAAAAGTGACAATTGTCAGTTTGAAAGTGGCAACTGTGGTGACAACAATAATAAATCTTGTGACAGATTACAAATTCATTTTTGTATTTGTCATTTCGATGACAACTGATGACATTACGAACTCAACCATTTTACATTATTATTTCTTTATTTCCATTTTTTGTAGTAGTGATATAAGTATTTATAATTTTAAAGTGAAACCAATAAAAAAATAGCAGAAAGTATTCGTGGATAACTGTTCTTTAAAACACTTGATCTATTTCGAGAAAAATCGCGCGTATTCTATCCACTTTATACTTTTATGCCAAATTACAGCCGGCCGCCATGTTGCCAAATCCTCCTTGTCAGTCCTTATGATTTTGTCGAAAAATAGATTTCAAAATTAAAAAAAAGAATGTTTCGGGGCCGTTTTAAAGAAAAGAATTTTTGGGAAATCCATTTTTTTTAATATCTTTTAACGAGAAAAATTTCATACGGGGTCGCAAAAACCCAAAAAACGATACCCTCCTGCACATCCAACAAACGGAGTAATAAAAGTGCGTGATCTGCACATTTTCAACCTTTCTACTTTCCGAACAACAGAGTTGTATAGGAGGAAAGTATTGCGATCATGATATTTTGGCCATACCCAGATTTTAACGAATCTTTACGTTTTGAGGTCACCTGAATCCATTTATACCATTTTCAGCATGATGTCTGTCTGTGTGTGTGTGTGTGTGTGTGTGTGTGTGTGTGTGTGTGTGTGTCTGTGTGTCTGTGTGTCTGTGTGTCTGTGTGTGTGTCTGTGTATCTGTGTGTGTGTGAACACGATAGCGTCTAAACGGCTGAACCGATTTAGATGAAATTTTATATACATATGTAGGATACCAAAGAGACGACCTGTATAGATTTTTGAATTAATCGGACAACCGGAAGTGACAGTTGCTTTAAGTGATGACGTCATTACGAAACAAGATGGCAATAAAGTTTTACAGATATATTTTTTATACGTCATAGTTTAATTTCAAAGGATTAAAATTTTCAAAAACTTTTCCATTGTTGCCAGATTTACCAAAAAGTAATGTTTTTTCGTATTCTTTTTAATTATAGATTTTTATAAAAATTTACAAAAAATCAAAATTGTAGAGCATAAAATTTTCTACAAATTTTGTCTTTACTTTTTTTCGAGTTCCGCATAGTTTCGCCGCTAGTTTTTATTTTAATTTTGGAGCAATTTTTATCCTTATTAAATTATTATTTTTTAGTTAAATTTTGATATTAAACATTTTAAAAAAATATCTTTAAATTTGTAATAATTAATTTTATAATTATAATTTTTTTCAAAATTTTATTACAAAAATTGTGGAATTTTTTAAAAATTGGCAAGAAACAATTAACATTATATTACGATTTTAAACTTTAACTTCTAAAATATTGAAGTTATTAAAATGGGATTTTCACCATTCGAAAGATAATATAAAACATTAAATTTGCAATATATTTTAGTTTCTTAAAATTTAGAATTGTAGTTTTTATAGCCAAAATAAAGATTATTTTGTAATTTCGTTTTATCAATAAATATAAAATAAATCAAAAAAGTAAATAGCATATCCGAAAAGGATCCCAAAGTACTATATGTGTAAATTATTTCATAATTTTAACATAGTATTTGTAAAAGTTATAGCAGAAAATGTAAAAAGTTAAAACAATTCAATGAGAACCCATGAATTTTTGACAGAAAATTTGTTTTTTTTTGTTTTTTAAACTAAATTTATTAATGCATTTTAATCCAGAAAACCTAAAAAAAACGTCTGTTTCCCATTTTGAATAAAACTGAATAAGATATTAATTATTTATTGATTTTACAATTATTCAAAAAAGGTTTTATTTGTTTTTAGGTTAATATTAATATTAAATATTAAAAAAATACTATAAAATTTGTATTAAAAAACTCTATAATTGTGATTTTTTGTAAAATTTTATTCAAAAAATTGTAGAATTCATATTTTTTTTTTGAAATTAAAAAAAAAATTGAATAACATTAAAAATATTATACCATTCGATAGGTAATATAAAATTATAAATTTAGAAAATATTTTAGTCTCTTCGAATTTAACATTGTAATTATTATAACCAAAATAAAAAAAAAATAAACTTTTTTATCATTTTGTTTTATCGAAAATGGTAAATCCGAAAGGGATCAAAAAGTACATTATGTGTGAAATATTTCATAATTTTAAAATAATACTTGTAGAAATTATACAAAATTATAAAAAGTTAAAAAAAAAATTTACATTTTAATTAAATTTTTTTTAATTTTTGTGAACTAATTTTGATGCAGAAAAACTAAAATAATCGATTAAACATTTACTTTAGTAGGAGTGTTCGGAAAGTTGGGTGGGGTTACCCCTCATTTTTAAGTTTGGATTCAGGGAAGTTTGACTTAACCGGGGTATTTTTAACACTTATTTTTTACTATTCATTGAAATCTGTGGCGTGCATTAAGGAATTGTATTTTGTATTGTATTTTGTGTTGTATTTTGGGTTGTACTTTTTCTGCGTTGATTTGTAAATCTGGTATGTATCTACAAACAAATATTATTTATTAATATCATTTTTAAGAGGAAGGTAAAATGTGGAAAACCGACAGACTGATGGAAAATATAGTCGAACCACTCATTATTAATTTAAACGATGACTCTGATAGCAATGATAGCGAATAAATGTATATCAATGTATTAAAATATTTTATTTACTATTCAATCCTTATAAACTTATAAAATTATATATTTTGTGTCAATTAAGTAGTTTATTTCTATTTATTTTTAAATAACCAGAAAAACTCAAACTCAAAGTAGTTGATTCAGATTTTTTTACTTCTTAATTGGTTTATTTTATCAATAAAGATTTAAAAAGATTAAATTTAATTTAAATTTTATGTATCAATTTTTTAATTGATTTTTGTGTAACGCCACTGATTTCGGACCATATTTCTTTATTCGGGTTAGAACTTTTAGAGTAACTGGTAATCGGGTGTATTCTTTAAAAACAGACGGTGTTCACGTGATTACTCTGTTTGTTGGATGTACAAACTATAGGTCTCAAAAGAATCCAATTTAATTTTCTAATATAAAGGCAACAACACGTTTTTTTTATTATTAGAAGTTATACAAGAACAGAAAAATTCTAAAACAATAGTTTCCTGTAAAAAAAACTGTTGCATTTTTTGTAGCAAAATCTGACAACGTCAATAAAATTATTGCGTCAAACTGATCGCTTCTAACACCAACATTTTACTTTCTTGGTCCTATCAAAAGGAAAGTATAGTGAACGAGCAAAAAAAAAATCGAAATATCGATGGAAATATCTATTTTGAAGCCCCCCAAGAAGATTGAAACCATTTCCAGAATATGGTCTGTCTGTGTGTAATATTCCACGATAACTGCCGAACCCATTGACCAATCATGCTGAAATTTGGTATGAAGGGTTGTGTGTCTATAATGCGACCATTAATTTTTGGTATAAATGGGTAGAGTAGAAGGTCATCAAGACCGACGTTGATTGAATACGGATGTAAGATTTTTTGACTTTTTTTTAATTTTAAGGACAAACAATACAATTCAGTGAAAAGTTTTAGAGCATAAAATATCCTACAATTTTTGTATCAAATTTTTCCAGAATTTCCAATAGTTGCGGCACCAGGTTTTCCGTAGTTTTTCCAAATTTTGAGGACAAAGAATGCACTTTAGTGTAAAATTTTCTGATGTAAAGTTGTAGAGCACCAAATGTCCTTTAACTTTTATCTTTAACTTTTTTTCGAATTCCCCATAGTTTAGCCGTTTAAGGCTGCGATTAACAGCATGGTTCTGCCATAGATTCATAGATAACGCTAGCATACTAATGTAATGGTTTAAAATGTTCTACAGCGGTCCAACTAAAAAGTCGACACCACCTCGTACATTTCGGCACAAAAATTTTCTGACCCACTCTCCGATGATCTGGGGAAGGGTGGGATGTAATCATTTCGGAGGAGATTGTTCATATAATTACAATTAATCATCCTTCAGGTAAGTCGATTAATTTTTTAATTATATTTCACAATCTCCTCCTCATGATTACATAATGACACACATGTAGATGTTGAAAGAATTTGAGCTATTTAGCAATATAACCCTTTTTTTTTTTTTTTTTTTTTTTTTTGTACCAAATATATATCTTTTATGAGTGCCAAATTAAATACAAATTAATTCCTTGCTTGCTTGCTATTAATTTTAACGTCTCTTTTCTGCTACCAGGGCTAATCTGGACGGGACCTACAGCTTATCGTGGGCTTCGAACCACGGTCCTCAATCACCCTAAACCCAGGACTATGCCTTTGTCATTCAGGTGATCTACCGACTAGCAAGTGTGTAATTGTGCCACCAACCCCTATCAATTCCACGAGATATCCGATCTCATCCGGCCTGGTTATCGGCGTGAATGAAACTGCGCATGACACAAATACCTTTTTGCACTTGCCCAAAGTCTTATCTGACTTTAATTCCACTTGAGATTCATGGGACTTGAACCCACGACCCGAACAATGACCAAGTATAAAGGCCGATGCCTCAACCAACCTGACCACCGTGTCCGGTCAAATTAATTCCTTTACACTCACACTCCTATGGTATTTTATGTATATTCTAAAAAATATAACGCATAAATTTACAATTAGAAAGACAATGGCCATTTCTCAAACATCAGTTTCCGAAAAGTTATTCTTAGAGATGGTGGGCTTATAAAACTTGTTAAGAGGCCCGCACGCCATGTGCCTTTCGTGGTTGCTTGGAAAATGTGCTTGTATTCTAATAAATTGGGTGTATGCCACCGGATGGCAGTAGAAGTAGTTTCTGAAATATATATCTATTTTTTTTTTTTTTTTTTTTTTTTTTTTTTTTTTTTTTTTTTTTTTTTTTTTTGTTTTTTTTTTTTTGCCCGCTACTAGTAAGTAATCCTACCCTCTGCGCAGAAAGAGATTGAGCGCGACAAAACATAATTATGTGTTTTCGGACGAGACCTCGGCTAGTATAGCGACTAAACTATGCGTTGTATTATAAAAAAGTGCCATTGACACGCACTTGAGAATTAAATACAGAATCAATTGGTGAAAACCACGGCTTCGTATCTTTAATATTAACGGAGCGTTCATCCAAACCCATTTCAGAGGCAAGATAACATATGATATTGGCGCCTCTTAAGAGCCAATAACTTTTCAAACGAACCTGCAGTTTTACGGATAGATTCTCTGTCCAAACCCTTTATAAATGCTGCAGCCGTAGATACATGGCGAAAACGATACTAAATGAAATTATTTCTTAACCAACGACATAACGTTTGAGTTAGTTTGATATGGTTTTTAAACTTTAAAATTATTGTGAATTTAATCATCGATCTACTGTCCTTGTTCATGTATAAATAATACAATATTGTCTTAGGTATACTTAAATTCGGTTTTTCAATAAATAATTAAATGAAAGACAATTGTCAGATGTCTTAATTCCATCCGAATCTTCTGTGGTTACTAAATCTTCGGATGTTTTTATATTTGAACTCCTTAATTTTGAAAACCTATATGCAATAATAATTTTCCTAAAAGAGTTTCTAACGAAAACCAACTGCTTAATAATTCAAGACTTCTATATTCTCCTCGAGATTGTAAACTAAGGGATCGATTTTTAATCTTAAACAAATATACCATATATTTAAATAATTCGAGTATTTGATCTAACGTGTTACTCGCTATACAAAAGAGAAGATTCTTTGAATGTCCTACTCCAGAAGGAGACCTCTTCTTAAAAATACCATTCGAATATATTGTCCCTAAAGGAGAAAAAATCGTGTACCTCAGGGTCTTACACTATTGATATCTGTATCAATGATTTCCGCAACACTGGATTAATGGTTGCGTTTTCCATTAGGGGACTACTCTAATACCCCTGGCTTTTCCTCTTACAATCTTCTTTAAAACAGTTAAAATTGTTAACATTATTTTGGAATGTTGGCGAACAATGTCGCACTTATTATTTTATTTTGAACCCTTCATCGTTTTTAGTTCATACTCTGTTTCAATGTTTAAATATCTGGATTCCATATCTGCTTCAAAATTGTGCTTCGTATTGATTTATGATTTGAAAATAAGAAATTTTTCTATTTTCGCACTACTTCCAGATATCCAGTGCTAATATACCAAGATTTGGATATCTTGTTTATATACGCAATTTCCGTGGTATTGTCCATTCTTAACAGTACTCGACAGTTACTTTATATATACTTTATATAAGAATTGATTTTAATCTGCTAAAGTTCTAATTAGTGAATATTTTAAGCTTTTTGTTATAAGCTTCAAAACCCACAAGTTTGTTCCATGTTACAAACACTAGCACAATCTTTCAAAAAAGCATCAGAAAATATTTCTGTGACCTTTTAACATCTTCAATCTACCGTAAAAAATCATGTCGTAAATCACTTGGGATTTTATAAGTCCTAATATATTTAGCAAAAACGCGAATCCTAACCTCTGAATTAAATATGAACCTATAATGGTTGTTACGTTTCAACCTCTATATAATTAGAAGAACCTTTCAAATATGATTTGATATAATCAAAATTAAAAAAATAATTTTGTTTACAAAGAGAACATTGCTTTAATGTTCTTATGCAATATTTTAAGAACCGGTTCTTTAAGCAGTTTTGTAAAAGTAAACGGTGCATAAGATAAACCAAATGATAGCCAAGTAGGTATAAATTTTGGATCTAACAACACACGTTAGATATTTTTTATGTTTAACATTTATATGAATTAAATATTAATCATATCTAAGGTCAGTGGTACAGAAAACAACATTTTTATACATTAAAGCATAAGCAGTTTTTACAGTTTTCCACATTTTTGGAAACCAAATGTATTTAAATTCTTTAAATTAAATAAATATATATAATAAATATATATATATATATATATATATATATATATATATATATATATATATTGTAATGATATTTACAATTTACCTCAGAATTTTGGCTGGGTCCTAGTAAAAAAAATAATAAACATTACAAAAAAAAATATAAATTTATGTTTAATCCTTCTTTATGCTTTTGCTTTGAAATCTGGATACAACTCTTATTAACTGCTCCTGTTCTTTACAACACCAATTCTTACTTCCTTCTAGTTATTACTTCTTCTAAATATCCCCATTACGCTTACTGATAATTTTAAATGTCTTCGTTATACCTTTAAATATTTTTTTTCACTTTCTTAAATATATGAAATAAAATTCATCTTCTAATTGTTGGTATATGTATAATTTTATTCCCTCTTCTGTACAGCATTCAAAATTGTCTTTTTAATGTATAAACTTATCATAACCTTCCATATCAAAATATAAAAAAAATTTTATAACTTATTGTTTGACAACCCTTTGTTTATTATTTTTTATTTTTAATTTTTTGTTACCACTAGATTTTTTTTTAATACCTCAGCCTTAGTTTAGGTTATTAACCCTGTATTCCCTTTTTACTATCTGACTTAAATTTCATGTATTACAATTCCAACATTTCGATTTTATTATAACATCTTTCATTATTTTAATAACTTTTAAGATTCTTTCACTTTTCTTCAATTTATTGCCAATCTATCTATAATACCTTTCGTTTCCTATTCTTCACCTGCATATCAACTCTCCTATCTTATTTACTAAACATAACAATTAACTTTGAATAATCTTTTAATAAATTAACTTTAAAAAAAAATATTAATTTCAAAAATTCCCTATACAGGGTGAACAATTTCATAACAATATATATGTGTTTTGTGAAAACTTCTTTGACGCATTGAGCGCTTTTTTTAAATCCAAATTTTGATTAAATGTTGATACTTTACAGGGGACCTTATTTTACGCCTTATGCTTCTATTGGTTTATTTAAAAATTAAAATCTGTATATAACCACCATCTACCAATGTTAACATTATTTGCCATTTTTGCATTTTTGCCAAGTCGATTTAATATTTTGAAATTTTGAAATCGATCAGCTGCAGTTTTTGTCTAATTATTCCTCTCCAAGATTTCTCGTCCCCCCTCGCCTCTTTGTAGCGACTATTCCTCAAATGGCGCTTTGAGACTCTACTTATAGTAGTGCTTAATCCTTTCACTGCTAATAAACTCAACTAAAGTTCTTTATTTAAGATAGGAGCAAAAAAGGGAAAGGTAATTTTTATGGATTATACATTCTTCCAAATTATTTTGGCTAGTTTCCTTTTTTAACTCCATGTTGTAGCACCACTGTCCAATTATTATTAGTATTAACCTCTAACAAAACACGAATATTTTTATTTTTTGAGTACTGAGGAATACGATGAAAATGATTTTCACCGGAACCATAAAGCTTGCAATACATATACTTACGTTTTATTATTATTTTTAACAGTCCAAACTAAATTGGTGTTATTAAATTTTTCCCAACTCATGTGAGTGGTTTTTTCTAATCAAATCGTTATTTACATTTATTTCGCTTGGATCCACATAAAAACTCGTTTCTCATTACCGGTTTATTAAATTCCTGAAATGGCAACTCTGATTTTAAATAACCAATTCATATGAATGGTTGTAATGTCTCTTCAATACAATACATGTGTATTGTATGTAAACGAGATGTAATTGCTAATCATGTGATTAGGGCCATAGGATATTATACATGTGTATAATACTTCAGGTAAAATACCGGTATTCTAAAATAGAAAATTTTAAACCTAAAACAAATGATAACTTACTCGTATTATCATATATTTTTCATATTTCGTTGTTTAATTTTCCGAATTTTGTCTTAAATTCCAGTTTCTTTTTTAATTTATTTTACCACTAAAATACACAACTTTACCCGAACACACAAAGAAATGAAGTGAGGATTTATCATCGGACAGGTGACGCAGAGAGATAAGGTATTAGCTAAGACATAGGCGGGGTTGTGGGTATTTAACAAAAATTTATGTGTATCTTTAAACAATGTGAACCCGAATACATCAAGGTGATGTAACTACATGTGTGTCATTATGTAATCATGAGGAGGAGATTGTGAAATATAATTGCTTTATCTCTAAGATTTTATGATCCTATTAGGTATTTATTTACTTTGCCGAAATATAAATTTTAATCCGTATACCTGTGACGTATTTTTGGGATTTTCCAAAATTTGTAATAAAAAACTTTATAATTATGATTCTTTTCTAAATTTTATTAAAAAAATGGATCAAAAAATTTTTAAATTTTATTACGATTTTAAACTAAATTGAATAACTTTTATAATATTAATTATTTATTGATTTTAAAATTATTCAAAAAAGATTTTATTTTTTTTAAGGTTAATACTGATATAAAAAATTAAAACAAAAACCCATTAAATTTGTATTAGAAAACTCTATAATTGTGATTTTTGTCAAAATTTTATTCAAAAAATCGTATCATTTAGTATAATAATAAATATATTTTTAAATATAAAATAATGTTTGTTCTATATGTCTGTATTGTTTAGGCTGCTTTTAATAATAGAAATAATAATTTTTTATCTATTTTAAGGAGTTATAATTGGCCAATTTACTAAAAAACTTTTGTATATTGGTGTAAGAAACAAATACTGTTGTCTTTGTGCCAGATATACAAACAGACAAGAAACACCTAAAAAACAAATGTGTTACAAAAACTGGGATGGATCATCACCTGCTATGGAGAGTGATATTATAGTTGAAGGGTTCAGACAAAGTATGGAAATGCATAATTTAAAATACTTGCAAAGAATGTGTCACGAATCAACAACAGTACATCATATTATCATTTCCAAAGCTTCAAAAAAGGATCAGTCCAATTTCAAGTCTCAAACTACAAACTACCAACAATAACCAACACGTCACCGAAGATTCAATATCCTGCGTCGAGACGAACACCATCAGCAGAAGTTACAACTTATTTCTAATTTATTTATTTGTTAATTGTTTATAAATAATATATTTATTATGACGGTGGTAAGGTTTTCCGGGTTTCCCTATACCTTTTATACCAAATGGCGCCATCATTCTTCAATAAGACGCCCCGGAGCGCAATGGTAATTTTTCTTAATAAATAAATATATTGTTGAGATCTTTTGTGTTTTGATTTATGTTCGCTTGTCACCAAATTTTAAAAGAATTTCTGAGGTCATTACAATTACTAATAATATTGTTATTATTATTACTACGATTATTAAACACAACGTAAGATCCTAAAAGACTATCACAGCTATTGGGGTAAAAGGCCACAGATATAAAAAAATGTAAAAATTATTGTTGCAATTAAATAACAAGGATAAATAAATTTCTGATAAAAAGTAAAATTTTAGACGGCAGCGAGGGGTGAGAGGTCACAAATATAATGTTTATAATAATGGATTTTCTCTTTCCAATATCATCAAACCATCCTAATAAGCTACTGAAAAATTGATTTTGTTAGTATTTATCATATATTATAAAAATATTAAACCTTAATTGTTTTTAAATAACAATACTTTTATCACGAACATTTTCAAAAAAGTAAAATTATAAGTCCAATCGCCATATATTTGCAAATAGTATATATCAGAATTCCAGTAAAGTTGGTAACTAGGTTTAGTAATTATTTTTGGACAATATTATTTTAAAAACAGAATTATGAAACGAATTTAAATGCCATCGAAAAAACCATTCACAATAAATTTGTTGTTTAAAAAAATCAATTAACCACTTATTTAGCATTGTATTATAATGAAAATTATTCATAGTAAAGCTTAAACTTTGCTTTATTTAGAACAACTTTAAAAAGTCATGCAATCTTTTTACTTCTTTAAATTACTGTCTTAGCAATGACTGATATTTTTGCTTGTGTCATTTTGCCGCCATTTTTGTGTTAATCGGAGCCCAAATCGAATCTGCATTAGAATTGAAAAGTCTCAATTTCAGTGTAAAAGAAGAAATTCCTAACTTCCGATCACTTAAAGTTACTAAAATTCAGTGTCAACTCTGGCGGTCAAACCAGTGAACTATAATCTAGTGACAAAATGGCGGTTTTGTTATTATTTCAAGAATTTCCAGTAAAAGACAGTAATTGGCTTTAATAATCATTTTCTGACATCAATATTTAAAATCAACATTGTCAAATATATGAACTATTCTATGAAGCAGTTTAGTTACAGAATTATGAAAAGAATTTAAATGCCATCGAAAAAACCATTCACGATAAATTTAGTGTTTTAAAAAAATTAATTACCCACTTATTTAACATTGTATCGTACTGAAAATTGTTCATAGTAAAGCCCAAACTTTGCTTTATTTAGAACAACTTAAAAAGTTATACAATCTTTTTACTTTTTTAAAATACTGTCTTCGCAATGACTGATGTTTTTGCATGTGTTATTTTACCGCCATTTTTGTTGTAATCGCAGCCTTAAGATGGAATTAGCACCCCACGGTTTTCGTAACAAAAACTATTAATTAACTAAATGTTCTATAGATGGCGATTAGATGTACTTTCTGCGTAAAAATTTAAATGTTTATTATCCTCCAATAATACTTGCTTAGTTGCCAGATGTAACGACCGCTGAAGGGTTTTAATTTTTAGTGAATTTGGGATTTTAGTGACCATCAGGTACCTAAATAGAAGATTTTTATGACACTCGCATGGCCAAAAACTACTGACCTATAATCCGATATATAAACTCGCCTGTGAGTGGTATCTTTAAAAAAAAATTTTCAATATTTTTATCCAAGGCCATATATGATTTGTATAGTAAACAATTTTTTCCAAATAAATAACCTCGGTTTGATTTATATTATAATGATTTTTTTCAGTACCAGTAGTCTTTACTTTTATGGAAATTAATTGTTAGTTACAAAAATTTTATCAGGAAATGATTATTTAAGAACTAATCACCAAAAAGGGTTAAAATGTCAATATCCAAAAAATAAAATTAGAATTTTGTTTTAAAATTAATTATTTACTTTCCCAATTTTTCATTTTTGTCTGATTTTAAATAGGTGACCTGATTTTAAAGTTCGAAATTCGGGACGCAATTTTTAATATTTTTTTTTGCAAGAAAATTATTTTATTATTATTGTTATTACGGTCGTATACCGAGTGTAAATGGTTCATGGGTACACGGATTCATACAAAACTTTGGTCGATGGTCATACTGTTTTAATAACTCGAATGATACTAAGTTGAGCTGAAACAAGAAAAACGAACTAAAAAAATGAATAAACCCAATACAGAAAATAAGTGCAACTAAAAAAACGGTTTAGTACTATTATACAGGATGTATCGTTTATATGGAAAGAACAGATTACTTTTGAGCTTCAATATTGATATAAACACATCAACCAAAATTATAAAAATATTTAAAAAATAATTATACTTTGTTAATCTCTATTTAAAACCCTATGATGAACTATACAGGGCAGAGCACCATAAAAGCACCATATTATTTTAAATGGAACACTCTGTATTTTTTCATCCCTCTCTTTCTTTAACTATCTGTCTTTTTTTACAGTATGAATTTTTTCTTATTTAGAATTTTATTTATATATCAATTGTAATTATTTTATAGAGGTGTTTTTTGCATCATTGTTCTGTTTTTCGTTTTCCATTTTTTTCTTTTTTAATTTTTTCTTATTTTACGCAATTATTTGCGACCTTCTTGGGATTTCTTTTCGATGTTTTTCAATTTGTTTCTCAATTTTGCACTTTTTTATGGTTACAGTTGTTTCAGATTTTTTGGTTGTTTCGTTTTTTTGGGGATAATTTTCCATTTTTCTCATTTTTGTCTCATTTTTCTGTTTTTTTATTTTTTTCGATTTTTTCTAATTTTTCCTCGTTTTTTCTCATTGTTCTGTTTTTCTATTCTTTTTTTTTTTCTAATTTTTTTTCATTTTTTTGCGCAATTATTTGCAACTTTTTTGGGATTTTTTGCGATTTTTGCCATTTAATTCTCAATTTTTCATGTTTTATGGTTACAGTTGTTTCAGATTTTTTGATTGTTCTTCGATTTTTGCGATGCTTTTCAATTTTTCTCGCTTTTTTCTCATTTTTCTAATTTTTTTTTCGATTTTTTTCGATTTTTTCTAATTTTTCCTGGTTTTTTGTCATTGTTCTGTTTTTCTATTCTTTTTTTCCTTTTCTAATTTTTTCTTATTTTTTTTATTTCATTGATTTTTTGTGATAATTTTCGATTTTTTTGTCATTTTTTTGTGATTTTGTTGCGATTTTTTTGCGATTTTTTGTGATATTTTTCAAATGTGTTGCGTTTTTTTTTTATTTATTTATTTTTTTTCGTTTTTTTTTGCGATTTTTATCGTCTTTTTAGTATTTTTTTTTCGGATTTTTGAATTCTTCATTTTTTCCGTAATTTACAATTTTGTTTTTCATTTTTTCCCAATATTTTCTAATTTCTCTAAATTTTTTCCACATTTTTTTTTTGTTTTTTTTCGATTTTTTCAATTTTTTTCGATACTTCTATTTTTTTCTCGTTTTTTTTTTCTCATTTTTGTTTTTTTTTGGTTTTTTTTTTGTAATTTGTAAAAAATATATTAAAAATAGCCTCTCGAATTTCGAACTTTGAGATCAAGTCACCATAATTTTAATTCTAAAAGAAACCTAGTTTTCATTAGGTGTTATACTAAAATAGTAATTTTAGCAGCATTTTAAAAATATTGGTACAAAGACATACATTTTCTATTAAAATATCGAATTCCCTTTTTTCTGCTACTTAAAAACATGACGACAACATTGCCTTACGAAGACATGAATTATATACCCCTAAATAATTATTTTGCAGGTTCCGCCATCTATAAAAAAGTGCGTGAACTGTAAAATTGACAGAATAACAGGTTTCTGATGTATTTTTGGTGATGTTCTATGGTTCAAATTATAAATTTTTGAACATATAAGACTTGTAAATCAAAGCAAAAAATGAAATATCTCTTATGTACCGTATCCAATGGAAATATAATCTAGTTCCTGAAATAGTTTTTATAGCGATTTTTAATGCCTTTTTTGAGTTTAAATTTTCACAATTCCATTGTTTTTTTCCATTTTCTTAATTTTTTTCAGTTTTTAATATATTAAGGAACTAAGTTAATACCATTAGAATATTATAAAAGCCTATGCTTATCCATTTGCCAACGCCGCCTTAAGCTTTTTGCCATTTTAGGATTCCGTACCCCAAAGGGTCAAAACGGAACCCTATTGCTCACTCGTGTGTCCGTCCGTCCGTCCGTCCGTCCGTCCGTCCGTCTGTCACACCGGTCTAGCCGCTAAACCGTTGGAGCTAGAGTCTTCAAACTTTCACAGTTTATGCGTTGACCCAAAGCCATATAAACTGTAAAAAATATTTTTAAAAGTTTTCAAGGGGGGCTCCCATACAACTAAAGGGGGGCGCTGAAAAAAAAGGCCTGCCCCATCGAGTGAGGTATCGTTAAATAGAGCTCATTGAGTAGATAAAAGACATATTTTTTGTTTTAAAAAATATTGCAAAAAGTAGGCATGAGACGCTGCCAAAGTCAGCATTTTTTACAAAATTTTGTTCCGAAGAATTTTTTAACTTTCCATTGACCTATAAATTTAAAATTTGGTGATAATGTTTATTGTTACGTATATTTTACCAACAAATACCAATATATTAATAAATATGATTTTTTCATTACCATTCCCTCATTATTAGGGTTCTGCACCTTCGTATATACGTTAATTGTGATATTCGATATTTTATTGTTTTTATGTGTGCAATCGTATTAGTTTTATTAAAAAACGCATTTTTCCAATTATTTTTGGCTTATATTCTACATTTGGTACGGAACCCTAAATGTGCGAAGTCCGACACGCACTTGACTGATTTATTTTTATTTTGAAGACAAACAATAGGCTGTATAGTGCAAAATGGTTAATGTTGTAGAGCAAATTCCCTACAACTTTTTTATTAAACTTTTTCCAGAATTCCCAATAGTTTTTACCCATGATTTTAGGAGATCCTATTTATATTTGTAATATTGAAAACTTAAATTAATCGTTTTTAAAATAAAAAGGGCCTTTTAAATTTTTGCCAAGCAGAGGAAAATTATAAACTTATATATTTCTTAAATAAAACTAAATTTAAAAATACTTTTTACTCCCTACATAAGTAATATTCAACGCCTACTTTTTTATTTTTTAAATATTAAAATCATTTTCAGGTTATTTCCAAAAATAAGTTTAAATAATTTTACGCTATTTTGTTAATGATATTAAAAAGTGAATATGAAAAATATGCTCTCATATTATAGTGTCTCGAGTTTCAAAATTAACAAAGTATTTTAGAGCATTTTAACCTTAATTTTAGTACACACTTTATTTTGTGACATCTTCTTTATCTAATTTTAAAAATTTTGAGCTATTTTTAGTGTTCCGTACCCCAATGGATTAAAACGGACCCCTATTGCTCTCACTCACGTATCCGTCCATTTGTCACACCGGTCTAGCAGCTACAGTCTTCAAATTTTCACAGACTATGCGTCTTGTTGTCCCAAAGGCACGTAAATTATAAAAAAAATTTGGCCTAACCTATCGAGTGAGGTATCGTTGTTTAGAGCTCGTTTAGTAGATAAGTAGATAAAATAGGTATTTTTTATTTAAAAAAATATTGAAACATATAGGCATGAGAAGCCGCCAAAATCAGTATTTTTGTTTTGAAGTATTCTTTAACTTTCCATTGACCTATGAACTTAAAATTTGGCGATAATGTTTATTTACGTATTTTTTACCAACAAATACCAATATATAAATAAATTTAATGTTTAATAAATTATCTTCGTACATATGTGGATTGTGATATTCGATATTTTATTATTTTTATCTGTGCTATTATTAGTTTTATTAAAAAACGCATTTTTGGTCTCATAATTTTTTTTCTTCGTCGAACACACATCCGCCAGATTATTTTTCTTTTCAGTTCTTTAATATTCTACATTGGGTACGGAAACCTAAATGTGCCAAAATTTAATCTAACATTTACACCCTCTGGTTGGCTTGGCGACGTGTCTAGAGCACAATTAAAAAAAATTCTTCCATATTCATTTTTAATATGTAAAATATAATTAATTTATTAAAATAAATAATAATGCTATTTTTTTAAAAAAAGTAGAACTTACCTTGTAATTTTTCTTGATTAAAATTTTCATCGTGGGGCAAATTTGTGTAACTTTCTTCGTTCTTCATATTAAATTCGTAAATTAATTTTTTTCAAATAAATAAACTTTACTTCTAGTCACCCTTTATAGTATAAAATACAACCAATAAATGTATTTTGCACGAAAAAACACTATTGAATTTTGTTAATGCAAATCAAGAAATAATAATTTCAACATAACGAGTTTACCTTCCATGTTCAGGAACCAGAAAACTATATTAAGATGTATTAACTATAACCTACGTCATTAACTATTATTGATTTTTTATGTATTCGGTTATAGGAATTTTTAAAACAACTATATCTCAACAATAAAATGTATTTACTTAAGTAGTAAGAAAGTACAACGTGATAATTTTATTATAACTTTAATTACAATTTTTCAAGTAATTAGAAATACGCGTTAATAGCCCGAGTTTATCATTCCGAAAATTCTATATCAATGCTATTTAAACACGTTCATTTTTTTAATTCATTTCGTCGAATTTTTTTAAACTTGCTTTGTTATTAAAAATAGACAAATACAAAGATCTTTAGCAAGTGATAAAAGTGCAAAATGGCACTCAACTAGAAAATCCAGATATTGACCAACTAATAAAAATAAATTTCTGGATTTCTTTATTTTACGAAAGATAACCATAAAATGCATAAAAATGGAGGAAAAAAAATAACATGAAATCACTCAATCCTACTATGCTCAGTGAAAACTAGGCTTCAATGAAAGAAAGAAGATAATTAAACGTAACGAAAACCATAGAACAGGAATCAGAAATATTTATAAGACATATTTAACAAAGAATAGGGAATAGTACACCAGGAATCAAAACGAAAACATCTGGAAATAACTATCCTTAAGAAATACGTACCTGATGAAAAAAATAAACAGAAAGGAATAGCAACTTAGTTCATATTCGCTTTGTGCAAGAAGACGGAGCATCTTGATGGCCGATACTAGCGCTTGCCGTGATAAACACCTGAACTTTGGTCCTAAACATTTTTCGACGGACCAAAATTTCAACAACAATACGGAAAGCTCGTCGAATTCTAGCAGAAATATGTTGTGTCGTGGGCTGTCAGAATAATATTTTAAACAGTCCCAATACAAAAATTTTAAAGTCCATACAAATGTGAACACAGAAAAAGCGAACCATGGGTAGGTATTTGAGCTTTGTCGTTACTTGGATTGAAAACTTTGTCCGCGAAATTAAACTCCTTTGAGTGATTCTATAACAAAAAAAAATTACTGCAGTTAGCTGCCCACATAAACCGCGTTGTAATGAAGCCAAGATTTTAAAATTTGATTTAGTTTAACCGGTAAAAATTAAAATTATTATTAATATGTAGGTACATACGTTATATTAAATTAAAGACAACATTTTTGCTTTGGTTCGATAGTTATGCGGTATAAGACACGGATTTGAGCAAAGGATCGTTGGTTCGAGTCCACAACCTCGTTCATTTTTTTTTCAACCAATAACGTTTTTATTTTATTTATTATAATTTTGGATAATTTTTATTCAGAATCACTCGAAGCAGTTTAATTTCTCGGATAAAGTTTTTAATCCGAGTCACGACAAACAAAGTTTTTACCTACGGTTCGTTTTGATTAATATTTCATTAAAAATGAAAAACGGATTATTTTTTTTAGGTTTTATGAAAAAAAGAACTTATCCAAAATTATAATAAAAAAAAAAACAAAGTTACTTGTTAAAAAAAATTAACAAGCATTTGAGCGATTTGAACCGACCACCCTTTGCTTTCAAATCCCGTAACTTAGACCGTATGACTATCGAACCAACGCAAAAATGGAGTCTTTAATTTAATATAACTTACGGACCGAAATATTAATAATAATTTTAATTTTTACCGGTTAAACTAAATCAAATTTTAAAATTTTGGCTTCATTACAACCCGGTTTATGTGGTCAGCTAACTGCAGTGAAATTTTCATTATCATGGAATAACTCGAAGGACTTTAATTTTCAGAACAAAATTTTCAATCGTACTCAGGGCACAAGAAAGCTTACGGTTCGTTTTAATAAACATATTACATATTGTAAAACATATAAAAATATGTATTTCAAAGCGCATATTTAATTTTAATGAATTTTTATAAACTTCTTTTGCGACCTTATTCGCACGCATTTCGCAGTTATCATTCTTATTTTCTGTTGAATTTTCTCCTCCAGCGAGCATATGTAACGAAATCCCAGTTTCACACCGTTCTTTAGGGCATTTTGTTTGAATTTTATATCATGCGTTATTTCGTCAAAACCAGTTCTTAATACTATATTCATCTTTTAAATATCATTTTGATTGTACGGGACAAATTTTTACATTTCAGCCTACAGGTATCGCCGCATGGCAAGTTGCACACTGCGAATACAGCTAGAGACGGCACCTAGGTTATTTGTTTGGTTGGTCCAGGGAAGTCCGGCGTACTAAGCCTTTGATTGGTAGTTTTCACATTTTAACCATCACGTGTTAGTTTGACCAATGACAAATCAGGCCAATGTTTTATATTATATATTCCATAGGCATGCTGTTTGATATAGGAAAAGAAGTAAGAACTGAAAAACTTTAAATTAAAATGTTTAGCTGATCTCCAGAGCCCTAGGCAATCATAACATCCATGTGCCTCTTGGATAAATTAATATTTCTTTCGACAATTCGTTCAAAGTTTGCATAAAATTTAATTACACTTTATCATGTTATCTCAAATTGTAATCCATAGTTCACAATTGTTGTCCTCTTCCCCCCTTTCATCAGTACCCCTCTAATATCAAACAAATACTAGTAGCGTTACGTATATGATCTAAGGTAGTTCACAATGTTACTACAATGTTACAAGTTTTATTTACTGTCAGATGGCCGGTTTTATCTTTCAATTTTTAGGTTTTATTCAGTTCGGATCTTTGGATTTGGAACTACGATCAACTCAGGAATCATAATCACTGACATTAGCTTAACCTAGGTGGCTAATATCCATTTACCCATAACACAAGAAACTCATCCAATTGAACATTCTGAAAATGCATCTGCGCAGTAAGCAATAGCCATCAGTGAATTGTCACCTGCTAATTCGAAAAGACCCATTGTCTTTTGCTCATAGGCGTTCACTTGAAGCGTTTTGTACTTTGGTATAAGAATTAGTCATCACACCATTCCAAGGGTGTTATGTTTTATAGGCAAGTTATCTTAATGAGAAAAAACTAAAATAAAATCAGTATATACCATTTATTTAAAACGGCTTAACCCATTAACATAAATGATCAATTTCCACCTTATGACATGTTAAGACAGTTAAGATGTTAAATATTAATTATTGAAAAAAAAAACATTAACCTTAATTATCATAACTGTCATGTTACAATTGGCACTCTCTTTAGGATTTCCAGTGTTGGCAATGATTGCTCTTTCTCAAAATAAAGAACCGTTCAAAAATTTTAAATGTTAAATGACAGAGTTCAATTGTGTGTCAAAGGTGTATATCAAGCATTGAGCTACATTTTGGGGAAGAACGGTAATGCGCGTTTCTAAACGTTAATTATAAAAGAGGGTATTTCCGATGAACGTGAAGTCATAGGTACACATTCAAATGCGATATTTTGTCGAAATAAAAAATATATGGTGAAATTCTAAGTTAAATGGATAATTCATATGATATGCAATCGACATACATAAGTTTTGGAATATATTTTTCGGAAATTAAAAGGTCCATTGGTATTCGTTATCTACAGCCACATCTTTGAACAAACATCATTTTCAGTCGGTAGAGCTCGATTATTTTGAGATGAGTACATTTCGTCATAATGTGCAGAAACCAATTTGAGTTTGTAGGCGTGGTCAGAGAGCTTTAACTGTGGTCCGAGTCGCCTGTCGCTCATGAAATTTGGATTCAGTAGCGTAGTGTTACTTATTTGTACTTGTTGTATTTATTTATATGATATTATTATCTCAAAAATGCTAAAGAAACCTAAATTTTTAGCTTGTTGTTCGAAATGGAACAAAAAAAATATTAGACAGAAAAGGCCAAGTTCTTCAAAGCCAAGCCAAGGAAACAATTTCACGCCTGTTAAACTTTATGAAAAACGAGGCTAAAGATGGTTCATTAAAAACCATATTCCGTATGATGCTAAAATGACCAAACCAGAACAGTACACATTAATTAAAGCTCACAGACCCCCGCCGAATTTTCTTTTAGATGATCTTCTTGAAGAAAATGGTCACAAAGTATTACGGTTGCGTCCGTATCAACCTGAACTAAATCTCATCGAAAATATATGGGCCAGGGTAAAAAATTGGGTAGGTCAACATAATACAACATTTAAGTTGGATGATGTTGAAAAGTTAGCAAGAAAAAAATTTGAAAGCATAACGTCGGAAGAATGGGCAAACGTGGTGGACCATTCCGCAAAATATGATGGTGCATATATTCAAAAAGAACGTCTGATGGATGAATATACAGATTCCCTCATATTTTGCGTCAATACGGGGTCATCCGATAAAATTATAAACATTTTAATAAAATATAAATTATTTATTTAAATTTTCAGTTGTTTTATTACTTTAAAGTTTAACAGCAATTTAACTAACAAATAGTTAAAATTTTAAATGCCACTTTTTATTTTAAAGTATTTTCAATTTAAAATATTTTATTAATGTACACACGCCACTGCTAAAATATCAGATACCCCTACCGCAGCAGATTTGAACTTAGCGCCATAAAATAAGGTCCACAAAGTTTATGACGTGCTGCGCCAACTGGGACGTGCCCAAAACTAAATGTACTCATCTCAAAATAATCGAGCTCTAGCTATGAAGGTTGCGAGTGTTCTTCAAAATTTTGGCACAGAATATGCATGTTCAGTGGTTTTTGCTGTTTTGACAGATCCTCTTATATTCTAATAATTTAGTCCAAGTACTAGTGAAGTGTTTTAGGATATTTTATTTTACGAATTTGAATTTGTGATTTCAGGGTTCATTAAACTTTCAATGAAATTAGAATTAAACATTTAAAATTGAACTGATATCTGTATTTATGAAGAGTCACACAGAACGGTAGAAGCGCGAAGTAAATGTAAGAAATTATAGACAAATTTGACCTAAAAACTCATTTTTCTATATCCTGGGGAGTAGTCAGTCGAAAAATGGCGACGACTAAGCAATTTCTAAAGTTTTTGTTTTAGGTACTCAAAAATACACTGAACAAAATTAACAATTCATCAATCTTTTGGGCTTCAATTTCTCAACTATTCCTTTTGTAGACTTGGTCCCATTTTAAAATAATAGAGAGAACAACAATGAAAGAAAAAAGATAATGTTACATATTCCAGATCGGACTTTTTTTATGGGAATAGAAGAAAAAGATGTAAGTATATATTTGAACGAATATTTGTTAATTATAATTCTATATACTATAATCTCTTTAGATTAATATTGCAACTTCAATTCCTGATATGTTTAAAGCTGTGAATTTAACCCCACAACCCAACAATATTTCCTATTAAAGAAAAAATTCTTAAGCGACACCAGTTTCTTTTTCATCTATACCATCGAAAGCTAAACTTCTAGTTACACTACTAATTAGCACCAAAAATAGTTTTTAAGAGTTGATAGATGTTCTGAAACTGAAAAATACCTAATTTGAATTATTTACTTTGTTCTGTACTTTATATTCATTGATGTGATTGTTGTTTATATGTTCTAATGTTTATTTAACACAGCGATTGAACTATCATATTCTCATTTCTGCCAATATAAATTGAGCCGAGAATGATTGAGAATTGCCATTTAATCGGTATTGACTGTACACCAAATCAGTGGCGGCTCGTGAACTTTTTGAAAGACGAGGCTGGACATAAAACGTTTTTATAAAAATATACTCTTCAGCCAATTAATTTAACCTTTGCGCAGCGGCAGTATCAGCTACTTTAGTGACAAAATTAATTGTTGCCCAGCAAGAACCAACGTGGTATAGTTTCTATTGGCAAAAAAATTTTTTTGGTCATTTTCTGTTTTTTATTTTTAATATCCCTATTTTCTTTTTTTTTGTAATTTTTCATGTGTTGTTTTTTTTATTCATTTTATTAACTTTTTTACTTTCCCGGACCTATCAAAGGGAAAGTAAGGTGAACAAGCAAAAAAAAATCGAGATATCGATGGATTTATCCATTTTGAGGTCCCCCAAGAAGATTGAAACCATTTTCAGCGTATGGTCTGTCTGTGTGTCTGTGTGTCTGTGTGTAATCTTCCACGATAACTGCCGAACCGTTTGACCAATCAAGCTGAAATTTGGTATGGAGGGTCGGTATGCGCCTAGAATGCGACCATTAGTTTTTGGTTTAAATTGGTACAGTGGAGGGTCCTCAAGACCGACATTGGTTAAATATACATGTAACAATTTTTTGCTTTTGTTTAAGGATAAACAATACATTTTAGTGCAAAATGTTGTAGTAGAAAGTTTTAGAGCATAAAATTACCTACAATTTTTGTCTTAAGCCTTTTCCAAAATTTCCAATAGTTGCGCTACTAGAGGGCGCGTAAAAAATGTGCATCTATGTTTTCTATAGTTTTTCTTGATTTTGAAGACAAACAATACATTTTAGTGCAAAATGTTGTAGTACAAAGTTTTAGAGCATAAAATTATCTGTAATTTTTGTTTCAAACTTTTTCCAGAATTTTTAATAGTTGCGCCACTAGAGGGCGCGTCAAAAATGTGCATGTAGGTTTTCTCTAGTTTTTCTTGATTTTGAGGACAAACAATATACTTTAGTGCAAAATTTTGTAGTACAAAGTATTAGAGCATAAAATTCTCTATAACTTTTGTCTCAAACTTTTTCTAAAATCTCCAATAGTTGCGCCACTAGAGGGCGCGTAAAAAATGTGCAAGTATGTTTTCTCTAATTTTTCTTGATTTTGAGGACAAACAATGTATTTAGTGCAAAATTTTCTTGTGCAAAGTTGTAAAGCATCAAATTTTCTTTAACTTTTATGTTTAACTTTTATCGAATTCCACATAGTTTCGCCGCTAGATGGCGAGAAAAATTCACATTTAAAATTCCCTACAACTATTGTATGAAAAATTTTCCCGAATTCCCAATAGTTTTCACAAATGATTTTTGGAGATCCTAATTGTAGCAGTGTGATATACAACTTGCGCATGCGCAGTTTATGTCATTATCAACATTGAAATATTAATTCACCATCAGCTCGCTATTTTTAATGTGTTCCATAAATTAATGTAATGCTTTGTATTTTGTAATTAAAATAATAATAATAAATAACATATTCTCTACGGTCGAGCCGGGAAAGTTCTGGGGTGACACAGCGGATTTTTTTTATATATCATGGTCTTTAGTTTGCGAAAAATGATCAATAATATTATCATAAAATGTATTATTTTGTTTTTTCAATAGATATTAAACTAACATTGTATAAAAGATTTTGGCCCATAGTATTTTGCGTTTTAATTGGTTTGAGAGTAGAAAATGATCTCTCGATCGACGTGACAGGAATGGTGACCCACACAACGGACATGTGTCGGGTACCACCGTCTAATCCGTACTGAAACTGAACTGAACAGAAAAAAGGCAGGCGTAAGCGACAGCGGACAGCACAGTAAAATGAGGCTAGCCTACGGAGGGTGTTTTCATTTCAGCTATTTTTACGGTATTTAACAATTGGACTGGTCGAAAAACGGCAACTGTGTTGAGCAACACGAGTTTAGGGTACACAGAGTTGATGAGTCCAGCCTCAGGGCACCGTTGTCAGATTCAAAAATAATTACTGAGAACGGGGAATTAATCGTAAAATTAAAAAAAATATTAGAGAAACAGGAAGTAAAATGAAGAATGATCAACAAAATATTTCTGGTGCAATGCCGGATAAATCGGTGAGGAGGCCGAGCCTCCTTAGCCTCCTTCCAGGAGCCGCCACTGCACCAAATATGTCCCGACCAAGACCAACCGGTTATAAAAATTGAAAATCCCGCTGCTACTGTTACTATGAGTTTTAAGGAGCGCTGACATAGTGTATACCAGTATCTATCATGTTTGACTTTCATTGTGAAAGTGTAAGGTATATTTTGCTTGTATAGAAGAACAAATCCAGTTTCAACTATGAAAATGACATTATTAGCTTGAACATGGAGTAAGTGAGTTCTAAAGTCATAATTAAAAGCACTTTAGTATCTTGAGATCTGACATATTTTTATCATGACATTTTCACTTATAAACTCTCTAGTACATATTTTTTTTGAAAATTCATGTACGAGACAAATTTCCCGCAATTAATGCAAGCACGTGGGGAATTCGGAAAGAAAATTTCACACCCAAATATTAAAGAAATACTAGGACAATGACGGTTTTTGATTGTAAATATAAATGTCATTTTACTATAAACGTCAAAAAATTTCCAGAGTAATTCTAATTTCATGCTCCTTTATACTCCAGGAGGAGAAAAATTTCCGGACTTTTTTTAGTTGCTATGGTAACGATACAAAATACAGGCTTTTAAATGTTCGAAAATGTTAGGTGTGAAATTTTCATTTGTAATTTTTACCCAATTATTTCGTTCATTTTGAAATGAACATGGATGCGTTTATTCTGAGCTTTATTGCAAATACCAGGGTAACCATACTGTTAGGTAACTTACCTGGCGCCCCATTTAAAATTCTGGACTAGATCGGGGATCCAAAATTGGATTACTACTGCCCACAATCTGCTGAATCAAATTTTGGTAATAGTTTTGACAGAAATGCATTTGTTTATTTTTTAAAACTAATACAATATCATTGTTTGATTTAAAAATAGCTGAAATAGTCTTAACTGAAAATTAAACGATAATATGAATCATTTTGAGAAAAATTAGTACTACTATTAGTAATTTGTATCAAATCAGCAATGCAGAATTTAATAGTTAAAAGTTACCTTTCACCAAAGAAAGAAGTGCGAATAACAGCTTTATCTTTGGTAATATTATAATTAATTACAACTCTGAGCAAACGGTTCATGACATCATTTTTACTAAATATAAAACCTACAGATCTGGAAAAGATACCTTATCTTCTAGATTTCTGTCTTTTCCAAATTTGTCAATACCGAACAAAGCTTTTCCACGTTAATCTTGGCAGGTTTACAAGAAAAAGCTACAGCTGGCGATTGAACTAATGATTCCATACGTATTTTGACATTCTGTAACCGATACTGTCAAAAAAAGTTCTTCTTGTGTTTCTTTTAAGGCCTTAGCTGTGTCAAAATTAGTTTTTTTTGACACGTGGATTTTGCTCTGCTACTTACCTTGATCGTCTTAAAAGCAATTGCCAAGTCTTCGGACATCAAATTGTTCACACACTAGGTCATGGTAACTGTCACAACGTTGTCAACAGCTGCACAAATGCCAGAATTCCGGAAAACGAGTTTTCCAGTTTCCGGACTAGGAGCCACAGATTAGATGTCGACTAAAGATTTTTGGTCATGACAGCTGTTTAGAAGCTATCAACAACCTGTCAGCAATCTGTTAAGCGTTGCAAAAGTATTCAAGCCAAGCTGTCAATAGCTCTGATAGTAATAAAGTTTTAAAGAATGTCTTGGGGTTGTATTGATATTTCCACTTTGAATTGTATCTGGCTCTTATAGTCAGAAAACTGGAGAACTCTAGCCAATTATGGCAGTTTTTCAGCCTCTGACAGCAATTTGACAGTTGTCATGACATTGAGTATGAGCAATGTTATCTCTAAAGGTATGTGAATTGCATATCCGTATCAAAAAACAATTTTATTTTGATAGCCTCAGTTTCAGAATGTCAAAATACGTACCGAATTATGGTTTAAATCGACAGCTCGTAACGAATATTGTAGTAAATCAGTAATTTCATCAACTATAAATAATAACATCTGTAAAATGCGTGTACGGAATAGTAAAACTAAATCTAAAATTTTTAATACCCAATACCGAGCTAATAATTTATTATGTATATCAATAAAATATTAGCATATAGAATAATTGCAATAATTAAAAATATGACAAATAATTAATAAAAAACGATTAATTTATTAGTTAACATTGTAGATAAATTTCCATAGTTGTCTTTGCTAAAATTGCGTTCATTTTTTTTATTTAATTTCTTTACACACTATCTCAAGGATACCCATATACCATTATGTAAAGTTGGTAAATGCCATATAAAATTTAAACAAATATAAAATGACATGTTTAAAAAAAATTGATTTTCTGTTTTTTGAATCAGATATCTGTAATTCTTCTTTTTCTATTTTTCTAAAAAACAAAAACAAGAAACATAAACAGTCTTTGCAATGATATCCAATCTTCTAGATGACGATGGGAGAAAACAGGGTTAAAGTCTTTGTAACTTTGAAGAATTTTAGAGTGCCATTTATATAATTAAACTAGTTAATTTGGCGCAAGACTTCATGAACAAAAAATCTAAAAAATTTTTAAATTTTTTATATTTTTAGTAACTATTTTTATTTTACCTGAAGAGATATGACTAAGGTTGGTAAGACAATTTCATTTTACTTTTATATTGACTTTAAAAATAAAAAATCAAAATTATAAAATTCTTTAAATCCTACAATTACAATTCCAGAACATTGATTTTATTATTTTTTATCTTTGAAAAATTCTTTTGGGGCTATTTTGCTAGGTATAAAAAATGTTCATTTTTAAATCTTAAGGAAATATTTTAAGTGTTTGATCTTAGTGTTTACTGAGAATCTGAATCAACTTTAAGAATTGCATATGCAATTAATGATTTATGTAAAATACTTTATTTTGTATAATTAAAAAATGTATAATAAGTACATTGTATTTAACAGTGTAAATTAATTCGGAATTATGTTAAACTTTTTAGATTTATCATTCTTGTTTTCATTAAATAAGTATAAAATGTTGTATGCTAAAAATGAATGATTAGTTATTTTATTACACAAATAGAAAATAAATTGATTGAATTCAATCACTGTTGGCATAATATATTAATATTCAGAAATAAGTTGAAAAAATAAAAGGCTTACAAAATGATAATCAATAATAATGTCGCCCGTATATATTGCATTATGCAAATGTTAAATTTTAAAACGACAAATAATATTAATTTTAACATATCCAGCATTAAAACAAAAGAAAAGTGATAATTTTTAAAATGAACTTTTGTAATACAGAAATAATAAATTTTTCAAAATTTTTTATGATATATGATTTAATGCTAGATTATGAAATACCTGCAAATTAGATGCAATTAAGATCGTGAAAAAATGAATATTTTATTCAGATCAGCTGGATGGACATAATGGGTTTTTTTGTACATTGTATTCCACAGTATCTCGTTGAATTTCTACCTACCCCAATAGGATTATCAATAAAGAGTGTATTAATGTAATGTAACCTGACCAATAAATATTTAACCCATATTTATTTTTTTTTTAAACCAGTATTCGCCCTGTAATTAAAAATAAAATAAAATATGTGACGACTTAAGGTAGATCAGTTAAAAAAATATGCGAAAGATGGCGCCACTCTAATTTAGGTTGCATCCGACAGATTTCTCTGATGTGTCGGTAATAAACCATTAACACCATCTCAATCATTGTATATAGACTTCCTAGTAGGATACTCTACATGTAATTATTGTTGGAGCCACTTGCGAGCGACATCTATCATAAATTTTGTTAACTTGACACTATTTTAGCCTCAGAGTAAATATATATAGAGAGGGCATTCTATCCTTTTTTATTAAGCCAACATCTAGTTAACTTTTGTTGACATCGTCCTCTAGAAATTTCATAAGCGTACTTTCAAGCAGGATAATTTAAAATCCTACATTAAATAGTTTATTTTTTAAATATTTTTGTAAACATTTTGAACTATTTTAAGTGATTTTCTTGAGAGGTTGTTAACCATGAGAAAGAAATGTGAAAAATGTGGTGCTTTTCTCAAGCCATTAGATAATCAATCTTACACTTCACAAGTAAGTTATGAAAGTAGTTTTTGAATAATTTAAAATATAATACAAGTTGATAAGATTTGATAATTTTTATTTTGCTTCCTTTCTTTTTTATGTTATATACCTACCATTCACATTTTTTTATGTTATTCGCATTTAGGTACTCCTTACTGTAACAAGGTTTTAGGAGCAATAAAAAATATTATTTATTTGATTCGATTATTAAATACGTACATTTAATATAAATTTACAAGCATTTGCAATGTTTTAATGTTAATATTTATCAGTATTACAGAAAATACAACTTTACCGAAATTATATAACTTCTCACGACATATTTAATTCAAATGTGATATATTAATAACATGTAAAATACCCAATTTTAATTTTCTATTTTTTTGCTAAAATAAATGAAAAGTTATAATTCTTCGCGTCGCTACTGTCTAATACATCACGTCAATTTTTATTGTTGATTTCGTCCTCTGCACGAGATTTTTCTACGCGTCTCACGTCCCTCGCCCACAAACTTTGCCGAGAGAGAGGGCTAGATGTTGGCTTAAATTTTGTAAATGACATTAGATATACAGGGCATATCTAGTAGTTCCTTTATCTGAGATTTTAGCCTGTACAGATACGCCCTCTGGGAGGAGAAAATTCTAACTAATGAGTATGGCAATATGAAGTGCCAAAAACGTATTTAGGGGTCGATTCTTACATTTATATTAATAAAAAATAATAAACAGCCCAAGTTAAATTAATAATTTACTTTTTGGACTTGTCTTGCAATCGCATAATATTAAATATTTAACATTTCGACTGTTTATTTATAAAATTAAAAAATCAGTTTTTATATTTGCAGCAGAGTATTGTTGTATTATCAATATAAGTTTTATAATTGTGCAGTAAACTTGAGATGTATTGTTATTTGGAAGTACGAATTATTTATGATGCGATTATTTAAATAAATTTGAACAACAGAAATAATTTATTAATAATAGTGGAGTTACTATATATGTAAGTATCGAAATTATACAAGGTAACTTTAATTAAATTCGACGTTCTGATAAGTTGAAAATCAGAACAGGCCGTTTTTAGGTTTTCTGAATCAAGATGAATTAATAAAGTTAGTTAAAAAAAATCAATTTTTTCATTAAAAATTCATATCTTTTGAATGTTTTCAACTTTTTAAATTTTTGGCTACAACATCTACAAATATTATTTTAAAATTATGAAATAATTTACGCATATAGTACTTTTTGATCTCTTTCAGGTACTGTATTTACTTTTTTATTTGTTTTATACTCTTTGATAAAACGAAATTATGAAAATATAACAATAAAATTTAAAAAATTTTTGAGCAATTTTTTTAAAAATTCCGCAATTTTTGAAACAAAAATTTGACAAAAAATTACAATTTTAAAGCTTTTTATTGCAAATTTCATTGTATTATTTTTAATTTTTAAAATTAAAATTTAGCCAAGTTAATAATTTTATGTTCTACAACTTTGGGATCTTATAATTTTTCATTAAAATGCATAATTTTTTCAATTTAAAAAAATATGAAAACAATAACTTTTTGATAGATCTGGCAACCATGGCAAAAGTTTACAAAGTTTTATTCATGTGAAATCGGAAAGCAAAAATTAAAAGCACAACATATAAAATTAAATTTTTAAATTCAAAACATAAATTTTGGAACTTTGAATTCTACATTTTCTTTTATTTTAATTAAAACATTTATTGCGTTTTTATCATTTAATGTATTTTCTTATAATATATACAGGGTAGCTCAACATATATATGGAAAACTTTATAAATAGTTTTTTTATGAAGGTATATGCAGTCTCTATGAGTACAATTTAAATTTGTTTCGATTTATATATTGCGTCTCAAAATAAAGATTTGCACTATACTTATATTTTTTTCAAAGTTCTACAACTCTCATTGTGTAAAACTTACATATTTATTTGAAAGGTATCTGTTAAAGATGGTTAAAAGCAAATATTTTAAAATTAATTTCATGCAAACAGGGTGGTCCATTAGTAACCTAGGCAAATAAGAAAAAACTCATTTTTGGTAAAAATCTAAGTAGGCTGTTCTCGCTTTGGATCAAAAGTAGATAATCAATCTAGTATCATTATCATAATAAACAATGCTTTTGTTTTAATTATACCAATTTTACACACTTTTTATAAAAGGATAGTATAAATAACAATTCTAACTTACAGAGAGTAAATAGCAGAGTTGAAGGGCAAAAAATTCAGTATCCATTGATAAATAATTATACAGGATGTCTCATTCGAAAAAACTAATGAAAGTTTTTGGAATGTCAAATATATTTTAGACCACCCTGTACAAAATAAAAATTTAAAACTGAGTTTAAAAAAATCTTCAGTCTATTGTCTTTGTACATTGGTAATTTTAAATCAAGTGATTTTTAAAAAATGTCGTGCTCACCCTGTATACATGAAAATAATTTTAAAATATTTTCTTTTAAGCCCCATTAATAGATACCTTTCAAATAAATCTGTAAGTATTACACAATAAGAGTTATAGAACTACGACAGAGGTTTGCCGAACCCTGTATATAAAATCTCAAAAATATATTATTACCGAAGTGTGCTGTAAAATATTATTAATTGCAGATTCTGGATCCTCCGTATAGTATACATCATCCCATGAAATATTGTTTATGATATCAAGCATCTTTTTATGATTTAAATTTTTTTTGTAATTTTGTTTCCTTCTATAATTATTTTTAAAATAGTAGTATAATGATCCGTTATGTCATTTTGTAGGACTAATGGTAAAATATTATCAGTCTTAAATCTAGTTTTAATAAAATATTCACAAGAGATTTGATTATCGACTAGTAAATTAATATTGATATCTCCAGTAAACAAGTGGTACATTTCATTTCTAACCGTTATTTGATCAAAATATTCTAAAGAGATAATACAAAAGCATCTGCTTTTGATCCATAGGGTCTATAGCATGCCGTGATGGCGATAGATTTAAATCCCAATTTAATACCGCTTAAAATAAACTTAAAGTTATTTATGTCTATTATTTCGTAATCAAAGTCGTATGATTCCGCAATGTATTCCGAAACTCCATCGTTCTGATTATAACTGCCCCCGTTATATATATGATGGTAGCCTGAAATTTTATAAACGTTAGGATCTGGCAACTGCCATGTTTCAGTAAGTACTATGCAATCTACGTTACAGTCCAAATTTTGTAGAAATAGTTTAAACTCATCTAAATTTTTTCCCACACTAGATATGTTATTGTTTATTAATGAAAAATGATTGTTTATATCATTTACTTTTAGTACCTCTTTACATTCATGAATAGTTTTTATTTTTTGTCACGTCAAAGTCCCTTATATATTTATTCTGAACGTGCTCATTTCTGTTGCTTGAAGAGAATTTTCTTATATTCGTAATCCTCCGTAGTATATTCTGAGGATATAAATATTTCGGTACCTTTTAACTGTTTCGCTTGATTAAGGATTTCGGATCTAAATCTAGATGTCAAGCATTCACTTAATAGGTTTAGATTTATTAGCATATTCCACCGAATTTAGCCTGAAAGCATCACGTAGATCGCTATCTTTACAGTTAATATTCAGCTTTTGATGAAACAGGTTAATAACAGATTTCACGATATCAACTCCATCTAAGTTATACAGGGTGTTATTGAAATACACGTACATATTAAAATGGGGAATAGTATGTAATGACCAAAAACGATTGGCACCAATTTTAACTTCAAATTCTAAAATTTAAATATTGGGGAAGAGTCCCCTTTTCCGACCTACTAGTTTCCATATTTAAAGAAGTAAAATAAATCGAAATTGAACTTACCCATAGAAATTGCACTGTTGCCGTAGCAAAACCAATTAATTCAAAATAAAGTTTATTACAGTAATTGTTCAAAATGCCGTCCATTATTATTTACACACACTTGCAATCGTCTTTCCAAAGAACTTTGAACATTAGAAATTAGTCTTGGATTTTGTCGTAGTTCCTCGGCTACCGCATTAACTTTATTGGTTAATTGTTCAACACTATTAATAGGTTCATTATAAACCAGTTGTTTCATGTGACCCCACATGCATGGATTTAAGTCCGGAGATCTCGGAGGCCACTTAGTAGGTCCATTTCTGCCTATCCACTTTTGAGGAAATCTAATGTTCAAAAACTGCCGTACGTTTAAATCAAAGTGAGGAGGAGCGCCATCTAGTGGGTACCACATCCGTTGCCTTAATTGTAACGGTATCTCTTCTAGGAGTACTGGCAAAATATCTTCTAAAAAGTGGAGATATCCTGGCCCATTTAATCTGTTCGGGAGAACATAAGGCCCGATTAAATACTGATCTATTATGCCAGCCCAAACATTTATTGAAAATTTTCTTTGATGCCCAGTTTCCCTAATGGCGTGAGGATTTTCATCACTCCAAATATGCGTATTGTGCATATTGAACACGCCATCACGAGTGAATGAAGCCTCGTCAGTATACAATAATATTTTTAGAAAATCAGGAATATCAACACATTTTTGAATCATCCATTCACAAAACTCCACTCTCTTTTCTTCATCACCTGGATATAAGGCCTGGACTTTTTGGATGTGATAAGGATGTAAACCTTGTTCTTTAAGTGTCCGCCACACAACAAATGAGGACACTCCAATTTCAAGACCTAGTCTTCTACAACTTAATTGAGGCCGGTTTTCAACAGCTTCCAATATTTCTTCTTCGGCCGCCAATGTTCTTTGTGTTCTTGTTCTCCCTCTATCTGCATTGACACTCTCAAATTTTCCATGGTCTCTTAGATGCTGAACATAGTTGAAATAAACATACGACAGTCCGGAATTCTCCGATTTGGAAACCGTTCGCGATACAGGATTTGTGCTTGCCGAGAATTTTCTCCAGCTGCCGCATAAACCAGCACTATATCGGTTAGTTCAATATTCGTAAATAGTGGCATCGTAAAAAAATATTTAAAAGTAATCGTAACAACACTTTTTACCAACTTGGAAATGACGCGCTCGTGTAAGCCAGATTCGTAAATCAACTAAAATTTTAATAACCTATAGTTTCAAAAATGTATAGTTTAAAAACAATCATTTATCAAATATTCTAGTTTTTTGATAACGAGGGTAGTAAAAACCAGTCTTCGGAAATAGAAATTAATTCGAAAATCTTGGCAACATGGTTATTTCTTACAAGACTAGTTTTCTTATCATCTGACAAAAACTTGCATATTAATTACTGTTGATGTTTAAAATAGGTAAATAAACCTAATTTATATAGGTCATCCTCAACATATCAGTGAAGTACGTTTGTTTTAGAATTAATTTTCAAAAGTTAATAACTCCCTTAATAAGGGGTATTTTTAAAAAATAATATTTTTCTACATTCAGTGGGGATCTGCGCAATACCCAGTTTTAATATGTACGTGTATTTCAATAACACCCTGTATATTATTAAATTATTCGGCGCTGTTGTCCTACATGATTATCACACCCTGTAGTTTGCATGATTCATGCAGGCCAGCACAAATACCAAGATAAATAACAGCAAAAAAAACCTTATCGCTCCTGACTCGATACCTGTTTTATACTCATTGCATTCTTTTGTGCCGGCCAGTAAACATCGAAAAATTTTTAATTTAAGTTTAAAAAATTAGAAAATGCCAAAAAATAAGTTAAAAAGAAAGCGAATAATAATGGACAGTGATAGTGAGAGTGAGAGTATTCAACAAGAGAAAAGAAAGAAGGGCGAAATATGCAGTGAAATTATTAACGCTTCGGAATATACAAAAAGAACTTCAAATTGTCCGAAGTGGGTAAATTTTTTTCCATGACATTAGTGTGATTGACTCTTGTCTCACATGATACCTAAACAGCTACGATAGTAATTGACGTTTGTCTTACTTGTAGTTATAAAATAAAAATGTAATGGACGTTTGTCTTACATTGTTTTAAATAAGCTAGTTCTTTATGGATAAGTGTGATTGACATAAGTGTGATTGACTCTTGTCTCACATGATACGTAAACAGCTACGATAGTATTTGACGTTTGTCTTACTTGTAGTTATAAACTAAAAATGTGATAGACGTTTGTCTTACATTGTTTTAAATATGCTAGTTCCTTATGCATATATATATGTATTTTTTCCCTCTCTTATAGAGGCTACAGAAATTTTTTTTGTAACAGATGATGAATCCCAAAACACCGAAAACAATCAGACCCTTAAAATTAAAGAATTGTTAGGCGAGAATCCTCAAGAAACAAAAAATATGGAAATAATTTATATGAAGAATTGACTACAAGATGGAAACATTGCGTTTTAAAAAGGAGTACCCGCAGAAACATTGCAACAACTAACTAAAAAATATTTGTTACTACAAAATTCCCAGTTTCTATCAGCACCTAAGTGTAATGAAGAAATTGATATTTGTATACCACGAGACGCTAAAAAACAAGATGTTTTTGTTTCTCAACTACAGACTCAACTATCTCAGGGTTTGACAGCGAGTGGTTTTCAATCGATATTAACTAGTTTAGCTGATTGTGGTCAACTTTTAACAAACTAACATCATAGTTTGTCTAACCATAGACGTTTTTTGATAAGACCTTTTTTTGAAAGAAACTGACAGAATCCATCCAAACCAATGAATCGGTGACAAAAACAGGTAAGGAATTAAGGATCAGTTCATCTTTAAAAAAAAAAAAGGGTAACAACGGATTTTTCTCGTGAACCTCAACCTGGACCTTCTGGTTGGTCAGGAACTTCGGGGGTTCAGACTTACCGTCCTAAGTCTATTAACAGGAATTATTTAAACTTCAGGCGCTCTCAAAACAACTCAAGGAAAAAGACCCAACAATTCGAAAAGAAGAAATATTCAAAAAAAAAAGGAAAGCAAAGTCAAATACGCTTGTTTTGTAAAAGAATGCTTAGAATGTTGGACACAAATTACAAACAATTAAAGGATTTTACAATGGATTACAGGCGTTACCTTTCCTTTGAATAGAATACATTTTCAGTCATTTGAACCTAAAGTTTCTATAAATAAATCCGAAATATTAAATTATAAGAAAGTGATAAAAGATTTAATAGAGATAGGAGCTATATCAGAATGTAAACCTACTCAGGGTGAATTTATATCTTCCTATTTCTTAGTTAAAAAACCGAACGATAGTTTTCGTTTTATTTTAAACCTTAAACAGTTAAATACATTTATATAACCGGAAAAATTTAGACTAGAGGATTATAGAACTGTTCTAAAACTAGTTAGTAATTCAGGTTTATTCACCAGTATTGATTTAAAAGATGCTTATTTTTCTGTACCAATTAAAGATCATTACAAAAAATATTTAAGGTTTAGATTTAACACAGAAAATTTTCAATTTAACTGTTTACCCGTCAGCTTAAATATCGCACCTTTCGTATTCACAAAATAGTTAGACCAATTTTAGAGTTTTTAAATATAATATGTTCAGCTTAATTAGATGACTTAATACCAATAGGAAATTCGATGTGGGAGTGTAAAAGAAATGTACATTTAGCCAAGCATTTACTTATGAACTTAGGTTTTGTGGGAAATACAAAAAAAAAGAAGCGAATTATTGCCAAAACAAAAAATTTTTGCATTTAGGTTTTGAGATTGAGTGTTAATATGTCAATAAGCGTGCCCAATAATAAAAAAAAAAATATCTATTATAGAAAATATAAATTTGACAAAGATTAAAAACAGATGTCCCATTAGAAAATTTGCAAAACTAATCGGTTCCCTGGTGACCACATCCGACCGTTAAATCTGGCTGGTTACATTTGAAAAATTTTGAGAGAGAAAAGTGCATAGCGCTTTCATTAAGTAAAGGCAACTATATACAGTGCTTACATGAACATTCCAGGGTATTTAAGAGAAGACCTAGATTGGTGGTTAGAAAACATTTCAAAACCTCAACAAAATATTAAAAAACAAACGTTTTTCTTAGAGATATATTCAGACGCCTCGAATACAGGATGGGGAGCAAACCTAGGTTCTTTAACGACCCAGAGTTTTTTGGGATGAAACTGAGTGCCGTTTTCACATAAATCATCTGGAATTAATGGCTGTGTTCAATGGATTAAGATCATTTACAAAATACATTTTAGACAAAAATATCTTACTAAGGATAAATAATATAACGGCCATAGCAAGTATTAATAGAATAGGAAGTATCCGTTTTAATAATCTAAATTCTACTACATATAAAATTTGAGAATGGTGCGAAAAGCGTAATATTTATATTTTTACTTCGTACATTTCTTCATCAAATAACAAAAGAGCTGATTCAGAATCTCGATTAGAATGAGAGGGACAGAGTATGAACTAAAATCGTCGATATTTGATGAGGTTATTTCTAAATTTGACAATCCTCAGATCGATCTTTTCGCTTCTTATCAAAATAAGAAATGTCAGAAATTTATCTCGTGGTTTCCAGACCCGGAATCTACATTTGTAGATGCCTTTACTGTTTATTGGGGATCCTTTTATTTCTACGCCTTCCTTCCTTTCTCGTTGGTGGGAAGGGTTCTAGGAAAAATAATTCAGGATAAAGCAGGGGGAATAATAGTAGTACCGGATTGGCCTAGCCAGTATTGGTATCCCATATTACAAAAGATATTAATCCCAAAACCCTTAAAATTTAATGCTAAAGATTGACTCATTTTTCGTCTTTCCAGATAACATCCAATTTTCCAGAAGACTCCCATATTGTTGGCATCATTAAGTGATAGCACTTTAAAGCAATATAATATTTGTGTAAAAAAAAAAAGAAAAAAAACAAAAAAAAAAGATGGTGGGTTTTTCTGTCAGGAATAAAAGATAAATCTCTTTAAATATAGTTTAACCATAAACACTTATAGGGCCGCTCTTTCCTTATTAATACCCATCAGCAAATATGATGAGGATGTATTAAAAAGGAGCTTATAATTTGAAACCTTCACAACCAAAATATGCCGCAACCTGGGACATGAGTGTTGTTTTAAATTACCTGGAAAAATTATTTCCTTTAGATAATTTGACTAGAATTTCTTAGTTACAAATTAATTACGCTACTTGCTCTTCTTTCAGCACACATAATTTAATCTATTTCAAAGATATCATTAGATGATATCCATCGCTCCGATGACACTATTGAGATTCGTATTCCCGATAGAATAAAAACCTCGGGATACAAAAAGCTTCAACCACTCATTGTTTTACCTAAATTAGAGGCTATACCAAATTTATGTGTGGTTAAAACACTTAATTTTTACATTAACAAAACTTCCTTTGAGACCAGCAGGGGAATAAAAAAAAAAAAAAATCTTTTCATTACCTTTAAAAAGCCTAAAGATACTTTAAGTCTTTGGATAAAAGTTACACTTAAAAACAGTGGAGTAGATATTTCAAAATTCTCCACTCACAGCACGAGACATGCGAGTACTTCGGCCGCGTTTCGTGCTGGGGTAAATATAGAAAGTATAAGAAAGGCAGCAGATTGGTCCGAAAGATCTTATATGTTTGCAAACATTTACAACAGATCAATAACTTCAAACAATAATAGGTTTGCAAGATCAGTAATTTCTACAAAAATGTGATACATATATTATTCTTATTTCTAGATATAAAGTTAGATAACTCATAAAGTATTAGTTATATTCTGTTATAAAAAGATAAATATATTTTGTTCTTAGAATAGAGTTAGATTTTCTATGCAAACAAGTTTTGTTTTTCTCTCTTCAAAAACAGTAATAATCGCAATACAACGAAATTAGATCGCAAGTGTTTTCCTTTTACTTGGTACATCTACAGGGTGTGATAATCATGTAGGACAACAGCGCCGAATAATTATTAGATTGATCGACTTACCTGTAAGGATGATCGATCGAAATTATTCTAGCTGTTGTCCGTAATGATTATCACAACCCTCCCAACCCTTGTCTTCCCTTTCGCGATCTAATTACTCAAACGAATGCAATGAGTATAAAACAGGTATCGAGTCAGGAGCGATAAGGTTTTTTTGCTGTTATTTATCTTGGTATTTGTGCTGGCCTGCATGAATCATGCAAACTACAGGGTGTGATAATCATTACGGACAACAGCTAGAATAATTTCGATCGATCATCCTTACAGGTAAGTCGATCAATCTAATAATTATACTTTTTAGATTTTCTCTCGCTGGCTCTTAAACGATTTTTATATTTGTATTTTCTGTTTGTAACACGCTATTTTCCTTCTTTAATTTATCCAATTATTGTTGTAATGTGCATTTAAATGCACAGAGTTCACTACTCAAACTACCTACTTTTGCAGTCAGCTGTTGATTTTGATTTTTTATTTCATTAAACATTTGTAGAATATCTTCCTTTGTCATTTCAGTCATTTCTGAGTATTTAAGTCCATTAACTAAATAAATTTATAGGTCAGATAGTTTTTTTGCTCCTTAAGCGATAAGATAAGTTTAGTTGTTTTATTTAATTTACCATTGTGAAATTACTGATTTGCGATTTTAACTAAAGTACCGGAGAGCACATTTTTTTCTGAATCTATTGGTATAAAAATCTTTTAGGTACTAACAGTTTTTCTCTTGAAAAAATCACAATTTTACGGTGCACAAATTAAAACGTGTATACAACTCTATACTATTATCCGTTGTAGTAAGTATTTGTAGTTAGGATTCATCTTTATGTATTTGATATTACAAGGGTGTCCTTGCTGGCTTGTACTTTTTGTTTAGTGTTAACTAGTAATAAATAACATAAATTTAGTATTTCTACATAGGTACAAAAAATATACTAAACTTCCTACATCATATGCTTCAGAAAGAATATCATCATATAGCTGACTCAGCGATCAATGTTTCTTAATTCATCGTAAGAATATTCTAAAGGAGGGTATCGTTTTTTGGGTTTTTTGCGACCCCGTACGAAATTTTTCTCACTAAAAGATATTGAATAAAAAATGGATTTCCCAAAATTTTTTTCTTTAAAACGCCCCGGAACATACTTTATTTTAATTTCGAAATTTCCAACGAGGATTTGGCAACATGGCGGCCAGCTGTCATTTAATAGAACACGCGCGATTTTTCTCGAAATAGGTCAAGTGTTTTAAAGACCAGTTATCCACGAATACTTTCTGCTATTTTTTTTATTGGTACACTTTAAAATCATAAATACTGGTATTATTACTGCAAAAAATGGAAATAAAGAACCAATAATGTAAACTGGTTGAATTAGTGATGTCATCAGCTGTCATCGAAATGAAAAATACAAAAATTAATTTGCAATCTATCACATAAGATTTATTGTTGTCACCACAGTTGTTACAGGTTGTATATTACTTAAAAATAAGTTCTAACATTGATAAATAAAATAATAAAGCAGAATCGCGGTTAATACAGCAAAAATCAGAAGACACTAAAGATTATGACAAGTTCATCAAATGGATGGAACAGCAAAAGGTATTAATTTAAATAACACTTCCTCTGATTTAAAATATCGAAGTTTCAATATTTCAAACAATACTAACTATACTTTTCACGTTAATTTAAAAAATTAAGATTCATAAATATTTGAATAAAGCTTTTAAAAAATGTGTTGGTAATATTTCATTTGACGTTATAGGGTTATCAATAAAAAGATTAACATTTAAACTTCTTACACGAATGGGGTGTTTGCTTGATTTTAGGTTAATGGGCCATTAAAAACCTGAGTAATAAAAATTTAACCCTTATTTTTTATTATTTTTTAAACCTATATTCAACCTATAATTTAAAAAAAAATCTGTCACTTAAGGTAGATCAGTTAAACAAATATGAGAAAGATGGTGCCACTCGGATTTATTTAAATTCGGTTTACAGTCGACAGTTTTCCCTGTAGTACCGGCAGTACTACACCTCACCTCAATACTATAAATAACCAAGAGGGAGTTAGCTTCGAAATTACGTTTTTATTCTAGTTTTTGAATCACTATTAAAAATACTATTCTTGAACATTGCGACACAATAATTATAGGGCATTTTGTAGCAAAAGGTAAGCATATGAAAGAAAAAACTTCGATTGTAGCGCCATCTTTGCTTAAATAGATAATTCAAACTTAAATTGACGACTGGCGACATCTTTCGCTAATTTCTTAAACTGATCTACCTTAAGACGTCTCAAAAATATTAAATATTTGAAATTAAACGTTTGATCGTAAAAAAATCTGCTAAATCCTGGTTTTTGCTTATCAATACGGCTAATAAACATATTAAAGTTAAAAAAAAACATAAAAGTCCTAGTTCTGTCACAGCTTATAGTAGGAGGAGCTATTTCTGTCACAGTATAAGGCTCATAGTAGGGGGAGCTATTGGGAGACAAATATTCCATAATTTTTTTTTTGTGAAATGCAAAATAAATGCAATTTTGTAGTACTGATTAACCCCCGTTTAATCCAAATAATAGTTTACTTTTTATTTGTATTCTAAATAATCAGAAAAAACCTAATCTAACATTAACGACGCATGCGCACAATCATGAGTATTTGTCTCCCACAAGCTCCACCTCATATAGGAGCTACTGTGGTTCTCTGTTAAGACATGCGATGTTGCCATATTTAAAAATTGGTTTAACAACTTGGATTTTAATAATAAATGTCAAACTTTTACAGTTCTTAGATTTTTCAAATAACAATTGTTAAATATTTGGGCTTTTTTAGATAGATGTAATAGTTTTAAAAATATTAGTGATTCATTCTACGTATTTTTTTTCATTTCAAAGAGATTTCTTCCATTAAATATGTTTTATTTATTAATAATTTTAGTCGTCCGTATACACCCTAAAAATCAGGTAATTTAGAATTTCTCGCAATAGAAATTCATTTTAAGCTTATATTTTTATTACAAAACAAATTTTTTCGCTTTCCTCTCTTGGATTTTCAAGTTTTTGAAACATAAAAATTTTTTTCATGAGAAACCCAAAACACCCATTTAAAACGATACCCTCCTTTATATCACTAGTCCCCAAAAGATGGAGATACCAATTTCTCTCCAATATGAGCTTACTGTTGAGGCAGTATGAGATTACCATTTTCGTTTTGCCTTTCTTTAATTCTTTTAACCGTTGTATTTGAAAGCAAAGTAGAGATTTGGGGTTTCGCCTCTATTTGTCTGATGGTGCTCAAATTCCGTAACCGGTTAGTATATGCAGATACCATAAATGTCAAATTCTTTTTCTTTTAAAATTTCCTTGGAAATTCACAATTTTTTTGAAATTGGTTTATTGCATACGAAGTTAAGTCATCACTGTTTACTCGCTTCTTATTAGTGCGCGAACGTGACTTATATGGTGTTGCAGATTAGATCTTGTTGCATGTGATGATATTAACGCTGTTATTATCTGATGCTTGTTTCTCTGGTATACTCTCTGACTCATATCCTCCTGCATTTGTTAATTCGTGCAGCGAGGCATTATCTACAATATCTATTCTTTCTGTTGAATAATCTGTGTCTCCAGTGACGTAGTTTGTTGATTGAGAACTCTTAAACTATACTCCACATCAGGTTCTATTTACCTTGTGTACTTTAGGAATGTAAAAGCAAAACCTTAAAGTATTTTTTTTCTTATATGTTTCTACGACAGTAATTGATTGGCGAGATAATAATTTGCTACAAAATGGAATTTTCCAACTATTAGACACATTGTGATTAGAAATAATTCAGAATCTGGTTCTGATAATTATACTTATAATAAATAACTTTAAATTCCCGGAGAAATCAACCCTCATTGCATGCACTACAGCACCAGTGTATGGATGAAGGGGCTATAATAATTATTATTTTTGTTAAATGAGTTTTTTTAGTACGTGAAATATTTGATTTATGTTAAATATTTAAAAAATCTGTTGTTTATAAATGGTTATTTCTTTATACAGTTTTTCCTAGGAAATCGATGAATCTAATCATATGTATTTCTCGAATTCAATGCGACTAAACCACCACAAAATTATCTGTAGAATGTCACCGAAACTTTCGGAATCGATGATACTGACGACATTGAGGTTAATGTTCATGATAACGCAAAACATAAAATTCTACAGTGCCATTTCCATGATAATCAAACGTGTAACGAAAATTCGCCACAACGAAGCACTACAGAAATCCTGTCTTTTAAAAGAAAAAAAATGAGGGGTATTCCGACCCAACTTTCCGAACACTCCTAGTAAATGAATTGTTTAATGGATTATTTTAATTTATCTGCATCAAAATATATTAATAAAACTAGGTCACAAAAATTAAACAAAAACTAAATTTTTTGCAAAATTTCTTTTTAACTTCTTATTATTTTGTATAATTTCTACAAGTATTATTTTAAAATTATGAAATATTTCACACATAATGTACTTTTTGATCCCTTTCGGATTTACCATTTTCAATAACACAAAAGGACAAAAAAATTTAATTTTTTTTTTATTTTGGTTATAATAACTACAATGTTAAATTCGAAGAGACTAAAATATTTTCTAAATTTAGAATTTTATATTACCTATCGAATGGTATAAATCCGATTTTAATATATTGTAATAGTATGCCATATTTTGTAAAAAAATTAAATATAATAGACATTGACAATACATACAAATGAAATCTAATTTATTTTAAATTAAGTTGATCTTATATCTAATATTATTTATAGAAAGAAAGGATAATTTTAAACTTATCAATAAATAACAAACTAAAGAAAACTAAAATAAATATAATGTAAGAAATTATATGTAAAGTTTATTCTCCACAAAACAGTTAACAACTTTAATCAAAAAGAGGTTTTGATTGTCAAAAATATATGAACTGACATTTATTAAAAATCAAAATGTTAAAGACCAATAAATTTAGGAAGAAGAAAAAAATGATTTAAGGAGATGGTAGGCAGGTTTTTTTTCGAGGAGATGGTTTTTGACGGTTCTAGAAGAGAGATTGTTGATCTGTCAATGAAAAATCAAAAAATTATTATTTAATTCGTTTGTGGGGAGAAAACTATTGAAACATTTACCTGTACTTATTATTTACCCGCATACACATCCCTTTGGCAGTCCACGAGAATTTGTATTTCAAATTTTTGATTTATATTTATTTATACGAATGACCAGTTGGACTAATGGCGGTCATCATCTGCCGTTAATTCCACAAACACGGTTACAACTTTAAAATCCGGACACGACGAATTAGAATTGATAATTTGTAAATATAGAAACAATCAGATCTTGTATACCAAGTATAAACTAAATAAGTGCTTTTAACATCTGTGGAACTATTTTTTATTATTTAGTTATACAAAAAGAAACGGTACTTACGTGTTTTAGACATAATAGTTTGTTCATTTTTTACTTTGCTGCTTTGGCGTCAATATTAGGTTAGGTTTTCTGTAATTTAGTTTTCTATAGTTAATTTTTTTATGTTTAATCATTTATTTAATAATTCGTATGGAGAAATTTTATTTAAAATTTTATAACAAAATTATATTTATCGTTCTATTGTCATAAATAGTGTGTTTTGAAATCGTTACTATGCGAGGTATTTTTTTTTACGATTAACTAATAATTAATTTTAAAATGTTTATTACTATGCCAATAAACGTCGCAAGGTATTTGCCGGTAACTCTAGTGGAGGTGGGATGGGTTCGGATAGGTCACCAAATATTAAAATATTTATATCCAAACAAAAATAAATGTTGATAAAATGGGCGCCAGGTAAGCCGACTACCACATACCCATACTACTACCAACGTGACTTACCAACGACGATAGGTACAACTAAACGAAAGGCATAGTAACAATATGACAATAGTATATTATTCAACGAGCATATAATGATGGCTATTATTCACAAGGGTGTAGTTTACGACACTCGCCTGAGTGTCGTAAACTACACCCTTGTGAATAATAGCCATTATATGCGAGTAGAATACCATACATTTTACCAAAATCGTATTATATCAAACAGTCTATTTAACAAAATTTAATGTTTCAAACCATCATAACAACAAAATCTTACTTCGTCAGAACTATATTTAATCAGAATTTAATAAAGCAAAATGGAAACTATCAAAATGAAAAAAAAACAAAATGACAAATCGTCAAACCAACAAAATGACAAATTTATAATTTATCAAATAATAATTCACCAAACAGGTATTATAACAAAACCTTATTAATTAAGAACAGTATAAAGTTAAAACTGTATTAAATCAAACCAATAAAACTTCAAAACTGTACCAAAACAAAATGATAAAAAAGTAAAATCGTAAACTGACAAAACAGCAAGAAATCATAAAGCAATTCACCAAAATTTAATCTATCAAAAGTCCAAAATATCAAAGGAGTAAAAAATCAAACAAGTAAATTAACAAAATCGTAAAATATCAAACGCTGCTTGCCATGTGTCCTTCAACAAAAATCTTGGACGATATGAATTTTAATGGGACTTTCTAGCTATACGCGAGTAAGAAACCTACAATAGATTTTAGGGTTTTAAACTAACGGCACATAGATGGCCCTGCCGGGAATTTAATAGAAATTTTAGTTTTTTAAACGTTTATATTATCGCTGACCGTAAAATGATTTTTGAAGTATCTACCACGAATTGAGAATTATCTTATCTACAAGGACAACGTGTACACTATTTCACAGAGATAGCATGGACCTGTTATTTTTTTGTTTTTGACAAATGGTTTTTAATTGTTGTTAATTGTTAATATGTTACATCTTTATATAGACGGAGAACGAGCAGTATCTAAAGTTGCCAAAATCGGCAATTTCCGAAAAAACTCATATTTTATGGAATTTTTTTAATTTTGAATTACCACCACACATCTCTCTTAGTTTAAGTCCGATTCAATTGAAATTTTTAGGAGAACCAATTTAGACCTTTGTTATCACGACTACATGACAGAAATGAAAAAAAATTACGTGTCACCAGTACTTTGTTTTTAAAAAGTTGGTGACAAGAAATTTGGTAAAAATACAGCAACAAATACTCGATCGAGAAAACTTTTTTGGTTTTAAAGATAAATATATATAGTCAGCGACAAAGTTGTAGCCAAAGAACCAAGCAAAGTTTTTTATTTCAGTGTTTTTTTTATAACTTACTTACTTTCCTAGAAAACGGTGCTGCAATATATAAGACCGTAGCGTCGCGTCCCAAGATAAAAAGTTCGGTTGGCGCGCGTATGGGGATAAAATAAATGTCCCTTAAGCTAGCAGAGCAAAGTCAGCAGAGTACAATAGTTGTTATTTCAGAGTTAAGTGTAAATAAAACGCAAATTTAATGTAGTAATTAAAAATGTAACGCTCCTTTAGAAAAGAAAAAAAATCGGTTGTGTCGCCCCAAAACTTTCCCGACGAGTATCCACGAATACTTTATCAGATATTTAATGTTAAAGTTTCAACTTTTGACATTTTTTTATTTTTGACAGGTGACAGTTTGGATAAATAATTTTGAGTGTTCTGAATAGAGTTTTTCTAGGGCTTTCAAGTGACATATTGCATGTCCAATTCCGTGACATATTGCATCTGTCATTTTCTGATAGTGGTACTTCCGTTTGACAGATGTCGTACAAATACTAATGGGTTTTTCCGACGGGTAACCCAAACCCCTATACCAAATTTCAGCTCAATCGGATTAAACGTGTGGCCTCTATCGCGGAAGAATACATACACACACACACCTATACTGGTCTGATCGCTACTGTGGCATCACCTGCATGGGCATCGATTGTGACCACATGGATGTTTCTAAGCGGAAGAGATAGCGCAAAATATGGGGATTATAAAAATATGAGTGTATCAGAGATACACTCCATAGAAAAGACGTGGGATATGTTTGAATATTATGACATCTTCTGTGCATTATGACCTCTGATGTCACAATAATATTTCTGTTGCCACAATATTTGTGTATACTTGATGCCACAATATTTGTGTATACTTGATGCCACAATAATATTTGTGTGTACTTGATGTCATAGTTCATGTGTGTAGATTAAGAAATGATTTGTCAGAATTATATAAATTTTGATTTGTTTGTTGAATTAAAGATTTTCGTCAATAGGGTTATAGGAACATAATTCTTCAAAGACCAATTTATTCAAAAATCAGTATTTTCGGACCTAGCAACATTAGTTATTTTAGTAACGTCATGGGAACCGGCTTCCGAAATTTAGCTTTAGGGACCCAAAAACCACGATTACAAACATAAATTTTAGGAACATTTACCATTATGAAGTCGATATGAGAGGTTATTTTTTGTAACGTAAGGATAATCAAGAATTAGAGGCTATTTTTTATAGTATTTAAAAATATAACAAAAATTGTTTATTTGCAGGTACAAAAAATATCATTTTTTATTCCTAATAATTAATGGCCCGGTGTATATAAGACGGTGACGGTACAAAATTCCAGAATGGTGCCTTTTATAAAAAATTTACAAGAATAGGTTTTTGTTTATTATCATAAAATTAGTTGCACAGGTCATCTCAAAGAAAATATATTGATATGGTTTTTTTTTATATGTGTAGTTTTAGTTCTGTTTTATATGTTTTGTAGTTGACGAGAATTGAAAGGTTAGAAATGATTGTCAAATGTAAGCAAGAGAGTGGAAAAAAGGTTATGATATGAACTTTAAGGTGCGCATGGATGTGTTTAAGATTTGTTAAGTGTGTTTTGTGTCGGATGTTTTTTTTTTTAATTTTATAATAAGTTCTTTAATAATATAAATAACAATTATGGTACAAAATTAGAATTGAAAAAAATCTTGGTATTTGAATTTCATTAAATTAAAAAAAAAATCTAGAGAGATAAAAAACAAAAGGTTGGAAAAAAATAGTAAACAGATATAGATTGTCAAAGAATTTTGAAGAATTGTCATTATTATTATAATTTAAAAAAAATTGTATATGAGATAGTTTAAAAAGAAATAGAATAAAAAAATTTTTTAAAACAGTTATAGTTTAATTAATCCGAAGAAGAAATTTTAATCTAAATTAACATTATAAAGAGGACTTTTCAAGAATATGCCATAATAATGAGAAATTTGGAAAGAATATAGCAGAGTAGAATTATAAGAAAAGGAGTTTGCGGACATCGGATAAAGATTGAAGAGACAAATAGACAAAGCTGGTTAGAAGGAATAGTGTTGCAAGGTTTGAAGTTGGATTTGTTGGAGGGGTGAAGACAAAGTAGACAGAATATAGAATAGAAAAGAAAAAAAAAGGAGAACGAATAACAGGAATTTAGTTTAGGCACTCAAAATTATATTTTGTTTAATTTTTTTTTATTTGTAATGTTTATTATTTTTTTTTAAAAAGGAACCCAACCGAAAGAGAGAGAGAGTTTCATCATACATTCAAGGTATTCCAATATAATATATATATCAAAGTTTTTTTCCTTTTTTTAAATGATATATCCCACTATCTATTATGTATAGTAAAGGATCTACAGCCATTTAAAAAACACATTTTTTTGATTTTAGATGACTACAGTAACTGAGCGGTTGAGAATTGAGAAAAACGGCTTACACGTCCCATTCTTAACTTTTTAAGATGAATATAGTGAAATAAATTATTATCTATTATTGCGTTATATCAAACATTTGAAATCTCGTTTGATTTGTGATAACTTAGTATTATAAATAATAAATTAAATACTTTTTTATTCCACTGCATACATATAAAAGGTCAGGATAGGGACATACGTGTAAGCCGTTTTTCTCGATTCTCAACCGTTTGGCTACTGCAGCTATCCATAATCAAAAAAGAATTATTTTCAGGCGTCTGTAGATACTTTACTATACATCATTGAAATCAGCTCGTCGAGAGAATTTGAAACATGTGAAAATATACAAGGTGTTATATCCAAAAAAACATAACTTTGATATTGTAATGAAATACTCTGTATGAGTTATTTTTTTATGAGTTAATTATTATTTATTTGTTAAGAGGTTTGAATAACATAAATAATTTTATGTTGGTTTGAATTTTATAGGTAAACAGAGTTTATTGTTAAAAAGTTTAATTTTAAAGAATTTGTTGAGAGTTATTGGTATATAAAATATTTAAAATCAACAATTGTGGAGTATAAAATGAATCTTGGTCTTATAATAATTATATCACTATTATAATGTGAATGATATTATTTGAATACTAATTTAACAGAAAAAGAGTAAATTTTGGAAAGTATATTAAAGCAAATTTGTGTTGTACAATTAATAAGTAAATGACAAGATATAGTCAAAAGTGATAAAAAAAAAAATTATTTTATGAATAAAGTAACAAAAAATTTATTTTGGGGAGAAACGGAGTTGAGCAAAAAAGAATAAACAGGTCATTTTTGAAAAAAAGTTGTTAAAATGTCAGTGTATGGAAATTTGAAAGAAATTATTTATCTACGAATATTTATGTAAAAATATGAAGAAAATCAATAAAATTATACACTAATACGATACAAAACATTATTTAAAAAAAAAATATTAAAATTTTTGATCAAAATTGGAAGACAACTATAAGAAGAAAACCAAGTAACAATAAGTAAGAAGGGGTATAGAGAAATAGAAGTCGAGAAGCAGAGACCAGGGAATTTCGTTAAGAGGAGGTAGTGAAAAGAAGTAGTCGAGGTAGAGAGAAGACAGAAAGAAAAGATAGGTGCAGGAGACTGGACAGGAAGTGGAGGAAGTGAAATAAAGTGGAATAAAAGGACACACGCAAAATTTAAATTTTTATAATATGTAATGTTTGTTATTTTTTTTTAAAGTTCTAGAACTAACCACAAACTAAGATTTTGATAATTTTGAGAAATCAATTCATTACTATATATATATATATTTTCTTTAGGAAGATCTCTATAAGTGGAATTCATTTTAAATAATACCTCTTATAAAATTTTTTGAAATGTTCCGTTCTGGAATTATAGGTTTCTCACCGTAGCCGTTCGTTAAAAGTTTTTGGGGTTAGAAAAAACTTGGGATTGAAATTTTGGGACTTAGAGTTATTCAAAATTTCGTTTCATTTTAAAATATTGTTAAGGTCACACCACTTCCGGTTATACCGGAAGTCACCATTAACGTCCTTATTTTAAATGTTACTTCATTTTTAGATTTCTAAGGAAATTTTATGATGAGTTTCACTAGATTTCCTTATAACTATTTTCAACTGTTTCTCAGATACCTTGATTTTTTTAAAAATTTTTTACAGATTTACCCCTGTTTTTAACAGTGGGCCTTTTATCCATTTTTGATTGGTGATAAACGCTTCTGCGGTAAACTGAAGCAGGTGAATAATACTCTCGAAACCCACTTGACAATTGATTTATCGCATACTGGGTGTCCAAAATTTGATAACCGATTAGATTATATTCAAAGTTAAAACAGTTCATTTTTTCAAATGAGAGACCCTGTATACCTTTAAGAATTAAAGTCTGCATCCGACTATCCAAAGATTTGAAAAAATGAACTTTTTTGATTTGGAAGATAATCTAATCGGTTATCAAAAATTGGACACCCTGTATTCTATAAATCAATTGTCAATATGGATTTCGAGAATACTATTTTCCTGCTACAGTTTACCGCAGAAGCGTTTATCACCAATCAAAAATGGATAAAAGGCCCAGGAAAATTCTTGAAAATCTCTTAGAAAACCATTGAAAAATTGTTAAAAACCATTTAAAAATCTATAAATCGCCTTGAAAAACTCATGAATGAAAATTTTTTTAAAAATCCTTGAAAGCTCCTTAAAGATTCCATTTAAAAATCCTTGAAAAATCCTGGAATAATCATGGAACCAAGAAAAATCTTGACTGAATCTTTGAAAAGTCCTTGAAATATGAAAAATCCATTAAAAATCTTAACTTGATTTTTTTTAGTAAAAATTAATTATAACAAAAATTTGGTTTTTTATAGAAAAAATTTGTTTTCATGTCAAAAATTACATCTTTTTTTTAACAAAAATGAACATTTTGTATAAAAATCTTTGAAAAATTCTTGAAAATAAATAAATCATTGAAAAAATTTTGAATCTTGCTTTAGGTCCTTTTAAATCCCATAAGAAATCTACACACCTTACTAGAAAAACTCATGTATGAAGAATCCTGAATTTTTTTTTTTTAAAGTCCTTGAATATCCCTTAAAAAAATTACATTTAAAACTCTGTTGAAAAGCCTGGAATAATTGTGGTAAAAATATTGTCAAAATCCTTGAAAAATCCCTAAAAACTCCTTGAAATATCATTGAAAAATTCTACTAAAAGTTAATTCTTTTAGTAACAAATTGAATATTTATAACAAACATGTGGATTTGACGGCGAATTCTATTAGTGAATAATAATAAAAGTTTAGAAGTATATGGTTATTTGCAACTATCCAATAATAGGTATACGTATAGTATACGAATATACAACAAAGAGCAAGAGGCTAACGACCAGGCGCCGTTGCAGGTCTTACAAGCCCGGTATTATCTTATTGTCCCAACTGACGGAACATAGACTGATAATTGATAATATAAAAGAAGTAAGGGAGCGATCCATTTCCACTGAAAGCAGAGGAAATACCATAATGGCTCAAATCAAAGAGGTTGACCTAATTGACCTAATTGACCTAATTGACCTAACCTAATCAATGAATCTTTATTTAAGTAAATGAATTCAAACATTGGTTAAGAGTTTAAATAAGATGTTTTTATTAGAATGGTTTCCTCTTCTGGTCTGATTGATTATTATTCCTTACCGTAGCTTCCCTCCATATCTGGTTAAACACGGAAATACCAAACATAGAGCAGATAATAATATATTGTTTAACAAGTGTTGAAAATACCGACTTTTATCTCGGGATTATAATTTTTTGGACACCATGTCCATTCAGCGCTTTCGTAGGAAGCAACTAATGTGTAAAGTATGCCTTTTTTCACTCATGTGATTGCCGAACTCGCCTTTGGAGACAATATTCACATTCGTGAAAAAAGTATTACTTTACACACTTGTTGCATAAATAACTATTTTTTGTCATTAAAAATTTCATTATTTATTTAGTTCACAATTTGTTATAAACAATGTTTGAGTGTCACAATAATTTTTTTCTAATACTACTAAAAATTACAAAAACAACTATATGCAACGAAGTTGAGAAAATAAAAATTTCTGTATTGTTTATTGGATTTTCAAAAAAAATACAAAAAAATTTTTTTCGCCGCATATGGCTGTTTTTGTAATTTTTAAGAATATTAGAAAAAAATTATTTATTGTATATAACAAATTTTGAACTAAATAAACAATGAAATTATTAATGAAAAAAAAAAAATTAATTGTTTATGAGCCATCAACAATGATTTTTAAAAACAAAATATTTTCTTAACTAATTATTTAAATAAAGCAAATATGAAAAAAAACGATTATAAACAATAAGAAAAAAAAACAAAAATAATAAACTATTTGTTTGCAAATAATTCATAAATAAATGCCGTTAAAAAATTTTACCGACAATAATCTAATCCTTATTTCTAATATATAGTAGGTATATGAGAAAAAACATTTTAACAAAAATTTTACGATTTTTCATTTTTTGTTAACTTAGAAAACAATATAAACAAATTTTAAATAATAATATAGCTTCATCTTATTGAGTACAATCATAGAAAATACTCCAAGAGGGGAAATTTTTTAGGGTGATTATATAAACAATTATCCAGCTTTTAATGAAGACAGAGGTATGAAAGAAAGTAGTTAATTAACAATAGACTAGTGTTTTGAAAAATTTATTTAAAATTTTTTTCCAACGTAACTTTCTTTCTTCAAGTGTTAAAATGATTCAATAATTTTTTTAAATTTTTAAATCAATATTTAGTGCTTTAAAAAAATTATTTTAGATGCCGTACTCACTATAGAGGCGGCTTACTAATCCCGAAACGGTCACGCGGAGACCTATTTTAAGCAACAAATTAAAATTATAAATTTTAGAGCTAGAGGTCCGGGAGTTTGAAGCTTTTTCTTTGGAAATTTCCTAATCTTTAAGGATCTTTTTTGCACTTTCCGCTATCTTGTATAATTTTTGAGTTATCATCAAAAAATAAAATGGCTTTTTTTGTTAATAATAATTACAATTTTTATTTGCAGCAAAACTATTTTTCGCAGAAAACTCACTTCTCGACTAGACTCTACAACTTCTCTAAAAATAAAATTTTTCATATTTATAATATTTAATGAGTTACAGGCCAACGAAGACACAATTATCTTTGCTCACATTGCAAACCTTCCCACAACCCTTAAATCATCAAAGCAGCAATTCGAAATTTTCTAAAAATTTTACTAATATCTCAAAGAATATTGTGTAAAATTTTCAGGAAAATCTGTCAGCATTGACAAAAAATCATATATTATATTACTACGAGTAATATATACTGGGTATTTTTTCTTCAAGCGTAAAAATAATTCAAGTTATACGTAGCAGAAAAAGTAATTTATATTTTCAAAACTTATAAACGTCAAATTAAATTATTAAAATGACAGTTCATACCTAATTGATTTAACGCCCATAATAAAGCGTTGCTATATCTTTTCTCATTATTGTTGTACTAATAGAACAATAGAATATATTTATATGGTCTGTACTTCCGAAAATAATATAGCTATTATTATACTCTTGAAGAAAAACTACAATTGTTGTTACTGATGATGTTAGTTATTTGAGATAAAACGTCGTTAAACTGACAAGTATGATGTATCTGAATTTGAATTTTATTAGTTTAATTAATCAACATTTGTGATAAAAAACACAAACAAATAACTTGATGGTGGCCGTTAGGACACGAAACGTCGAATCGAAGATTTATGACTACACTTTTGAATCAAATTTGAGATAGGTATGACTAACTTTCCTTTTTCATTTTTTAATATTTTTTTTTTAAATAAAAATTCTATGCCATAAATAGCATTTTTAGTTTTCCCTGTATAACTTGAGAAGAGCATGAGTCGCTGTTGATTTTTTTCGACCGACCAATGTATATAATGTTCTCCAAAACTTTTTTATACCTGGATCTAGCAAAACCGTAAATTGTCGATGAGACCCTAAATGCAATGGTGACTTATAAGTGGTAATAGTAATAAATATATATCAAAAATTTAACTTTTGTATTATGTCAGTTAACACTAACTAACACTTATGGCGCGCCGTTTTGGTATTTAATAACATCGTTTAAAAATCAAGAAAAAAAAAAATCTTTCCTTCAAAAATTTTAATTCCGTAATTATTCTGTTAATGAATTAAAATTATGTATTTCATAATTTTAATACACGTATTTCCATTATGAAAAACATAATAGAAATTCAAGAATTAAAATTATGAAATACATAATAGAAATTCAATTACCATTATGTATTCAGGTTGCCTATACTGCTGGCGTGCATTTACCCGAAATAGGATAGTCAATCTTTTTCTGGCAACACTATTTTAGTAGGAGAACGATGGATCTCTATAACACTCGCGAACAACCACCTAAAAAAAATATATTCTTATGTAAATCGACCTGGCGGATCCGATTTTGGAGTTCACCAGACAATTTGGAATCGCCAAATTGTCCAAAATCGACAATTTCCAAAAAATCTCATATTTTAGGGATTTTTTTAAATTTTTTAATTATCATCCTATATCTCTCTTAGTTTAATTCCGATTGAATTGAAATTTTTAGGAGAGCCAATTTAGACCTTTGTTATCACGACATTCATGACAGAAATGCAGAAAAAATTACGTGATACAAGTAATTTGTTTTTAAAAAGTTGGTGACAAGAAATTTGGTAAAAATGCAGCAACAAATACTCGATCGAGAAAACTTTTTTGTTTTTAAAGATAAATGTATATAGTAAGCGACAAAGTTGTAGCCAAAGAATCAAAGAAACTTTTTTATTTCAGTGATTTTTTTGATAACTTACTTACTTTTCTAGAAAACGGTGCTGCAATATATAGTACCGCCGCGTCGCGGCCCATGATAAAAAGTTAGGTTGGTCCGACGTATGGGAATCAAATAATGGGTAGTTGTGAATATCGCTTTATGTAACGTTTAGTTATATTTTAATAAATGGACGGGAATAGTTATCGTCTGTGTGGTTTATGATCCTTATTATTATTGAAAATTGATGAGTTTCAGCTCTAATAATAATAATTATTGCTTTATAGATAATAAGTGCATATTAAAGTAACGAAGTCTCTTTTCCAGACATTTTAAACTAAATTAATATTTAATTAGAACAAAGAACAAATTTGAAGAACTATGACTTCCAAGTTAAACCTAGAGTTTAACAATTTTAAATACATATTTTGCCAACAAAATAATGAATAAACTGTACTTACAGAATGTTACAGAAGAAGCACTATATTTAAGCAGTTTCCATAAAGTCGGATGATAGAAATATTATACCGAAAATATAGATTTATTTTTGTCAAAATGTCATGTCCATCATGCAATATGCAGAAGAAATTAAAACGAAAGGCTTATAAACAAAAAGCAGAAAGCACAGATGTGGCTATACTGGTGACAAAAGAAGTAAGACCGTTGAAAGCCCAAAATGTTGTATAATTTGCAATAAAATTAGAGATACTAAATGGTCTTGAAAATTAAGCAAGTAACAACATTTAATATGCAAAATAAAATTTGGACGAAAGCCAAGGAAACAAATTAACTTTAATATTAAATGAATTTTTTCTAAAAATACATATTGACAAATTAGAAATTAAGAGAATTATAAAACAAAAAGTTAATCTCTTCCAACAGGATAGCAAAGAATTTGTGAATATTTATTCTGGTTATACAAAGGTAATTACCTACCTATATAACAGTAAATACATGATATTTTTTCTAAACATCTATGCTCTCGCGAAGTAGATATCGGTTAGCCGTGTTGCCAGTTATACACCCAGTTTCGCACTTTCGGGTAAATGCACGCCAGCAGTATAGGCAACCTGAATACATAATGGTAATTGAATTTCTATTATGTATTTCATAATTTTAATTCTTGAATTTCTATTATGTTTTTCATAATGGAAATACGTGTATTAAAATTATGAAATACATAATTTTAATTCATTAACAGAATAATTACGGAATTAAAATTTTTGAAGGAAAGATTTTTTTTTTTCTTGATTTTTAAACGATGTTATTAAACACCAAAACGGCGCGCCATAAACACTCATGGCCACGAAGATAAAATAAATAAATATTCCACTTGAAAATTGCTGCCTTGCGTTCTCAGTTCTCAATAATAGATAACGACTTTTAACTGTAATTCAATTTTATCCCAATATTAATTATTTAAACATGAAAAATAACCTATTTTTTTTCTTTTCATTATTCCTATTTTTAAATCATTTAGAAGTTTTTTTGATCATGTTTAATTAGGTCCAATTAAATGAATATTTAACCATCGAAGGATCCAGTGGCGCACACATTTAACATATTAATTTCACTGATTTCAACTACATACAAGTTTGTTACGTAGATCTTGGTAACAAAAAGACAGAAAATACATGTTAACTTTTTATACTCTTGGAAAATTTGCTTCTAAAGGGTAAAAATACTAATTTCAAAGTTTATAACTTCTAATAGCAATTTCATATTTGGACAGGAGATGCATATTGCAACGTACTACATATAGATGATGCTAACATAGTTAGCGAAACGTACGTAGAGTGTTAAAAAGTGTAGTTTTGGTTATTGGTGACGATATTCTTCAACAGAATTATTATTAGTGTTCAAAACAACCTAAACAACCAAGATATTTTTAAATTAAAGTATATGCAACCAATAATATTAAATTTATTTGAGCAATCAGTTTGAATTAAAAATACAGATAAGTAACGTTAAAGTATATCATTTCCAATAATTAGTAATATTTTTTTCCTATTTCTTTTGTATGTGCGTGTGTGCGTGTTAAACAATTTTTATCTTTATTAAATTATTATTTTTTAGTTAAATTTTAATATTAAAAAATTTAAAAATATATTTTTAAATTTGTAATAATTAATTTTATAATTTTAATTTTTTTCAAAAATTTATTATAAAAATTGTAAAATTTTTTTAAAATTTTTCTTAAAAATATTTAAAATTATATTACGATTTTAAACTAGATAGAATAACTTCTAAAATATTAAAGTTCTTGAAATGGGATTTTCACCATTCCAAAGATAATATAAAACTCTAAATTTAAAATGTATTTTAGTTTCTTAAGATTTAGAATTGTAATTAATATAGCCAAAATAAATAATTTTTTTAAAATGTTTTGCAATTTCGTTTAATCAATAAGTATAAAATAAATGAAAAAAGTAAATAGCATAGAGTTTGTTTAACCATCCTTTGCCGTTACGTCATAATCGGTGACGTATTCTGCTGTTTTACGTTTGTCGTATATTATTTGAATGTCACTTTACACATAACCTCAAAATTAAAATATATCTACTGACATATGTTAAGGATTGTTTTCAATGACCCATGTTAAGGTGTGTTTGAATTAATAAATTGGTAATGCCGAAAATTGTATTTTGCTTTATGGGTTGCGTACATTTTTACATAATTTAGTAATTTTTTTTAACTTGAAGCCTTCTTTTTTTAACTGATTTGGGTCAAATTTCTAGTTTGGGGATATAACTATTCATATTTTTACAAATTGTATAGTAATTATTGTCTGTGTCAATGTGAGAAATACTTTCGTAAGTATTCCTAAAAAATGAAAATAAAAACACATGTATTGGAGAAAACAGGCAATAAATAAATTTATTTCTGAAAAAACTCCCAATACAAATAGAAAAAAGCAACGAAAAAACGGATAAGAAACGTAAACTAAAATAGCATGTAATGAAATAAAATGCAAAATCTAAGCTTCATCATTGACAAAATCATCTTCATCATCACTCTGGGAGTCCGATTCATTGAGAGCTGTGATAACAGGAAGAAAATGAGATGCATCAATGTATTTTTCTTTTTCCCAGTCATTATTGATTAATTGATTTGTGTGCCTGAAATAGTGCTTCCATGAAACATCTCCAGCATGAACTTTGATTGTGTAGTCTTTATCTGTTTCTATTCCACTAGTAACTGTTTTTTGAATGGTTCTAATAGATATGTCTAGAGCATCAGCAACATGCTATAAAATTTATTAAAATCAAATCAATAAATGCTTACATTTTGCATAATACAGCTAGATATTTACGTTGTAGACTGCATTTAACGGTAAAAGGGGTTTTCCAGCATATCTTTCTCTTGAAAAGTAATTAATCAACTTAAAGTTTGCTCTTTCTCATTATACATTGAACGCATTTTGACAATGAACAATTAATTGTAAAAGGCGAAAATAATCAAAAATACTCAATACAAATCAAAATATGACAACTTAACTGTCAAAAGTAATAAATAATCTGAATTAGTTAAGAAATACGTCAATGACGTCTTAAATCCGTCTCATCCATTTCATGATGGAGAGATCGAGATGGATAATGTATGACGCAACGGCAAAGGATGGTTAAACAAACTCTATCCAAAAAGAATCCAAAAGTACTATGTGTGTAAATTATTTCATACTTTTAACATAGGATTCGTAAAAGCTATAGCAAACAAAGAAAAAACTTAAAACAATACAATGGATTTACCCATCAATTATTGATAAAAAATTTGATTTTTTTTTTAGTTTTTAATACCAACTTTATTAATGCATTTTAATCCAGAGAACCTAAAAAAATGGTCTGTTTCCCATTTTGAATATAATTGAATGAGATATTAATTATTTATTGTTTTTAATATTATTCAATAATAGGTTTTTTTTTAAGGTTAATATTAATATTAAAACTTATAATAAAAATATCCTTTAATTTGCAGTAAAAAACTCTATAATTGTGATTTTTTTCAAAAGATATTAAAATGGAATTTATATCATTCGATAGGTTATATGTATATAACTATAAATTTAGAAAGTATTTTAGTCTCTTCCAATTTAACATTGTAATTATTATAAACAAAATCAAAAAAAATGTAATTTTTTTGTCCTTTCGTTTTATCCAAAATGGTAAAACAAATGAAAAAAGCAAATGGTACATCCGGAAGTGATCAAAATGTACATTATGTGTGAAATATTTTAAAATAATACTGGTAGAAATTATACAAAATTATAAACAGTTAAAGAAAAAATTTAGAAAAAATTAGACTTTTTTAAATTTTTGTAAACTTATTTTATTAATGTATTTTGTTGCAGAAAAACTAAAATAATCGATTAAACAATTAATTTACTTGGAGTATTCGGAAAGTTGGGTGAGATTACTCCTCATTTTTTAAAATGTACAACAATGAACAAATATTATGATCAACTTTCTTACATATACAGGGTGTTTTACATTAAGGTTAGGATCCAGAAATGCAATAGAGAATATCAAATAGTTGATGCTTATATTGATTAAAGGTGGAAAATTATTATTAAGGAAAGAAAATTAATTTTTTTATTTCATTTTTGCCCCCTTATTATCGAAAGTCATGTGCGGAAATACCAAATATATTCAGTATAACTGAACTTTTTCTGTTCTTTTCAAATATGTAAATAAAAATATTGATATACCGGGTGTTGTTTCGACTCGAAACCTACTTATTATTTTTTGTAAGGCCGGACCTGTAATAAGATCTTTAGTTATTATGGTAATCGATACCACAGTGGACTAAGATCAAACTTACCAAATATTACAAAAATATACAGGGTAATTCGTAAGTTATGATTAATTAAAGAAAGTGCCAAAATTATTAAATCACTCTATATCTAGGTTATAAACAAAGACAGGTCTATTAAATATAGGTTATTTAGAATCATCTCGGTGTGCCACATCTACCCTTACTGTATCCGCATTTCCAAATGAATCACCCTGAATAGAAAGAAAGTGTTGCGATCATGTTGTTTTCCCTATTTTTCTCCATTTTCAATAATTTTTCCTAATTTTTCTATATTTCCCTTTTTCTCTTTATTTTTACCCAATAATTTCTATTTTTTTTTAATTTTTTACTTTTGCATATTTTTTCAATTTTTTAATTTTTCTCTATCTTTTCTATTTATTCCTATTTTTTTCTAATTTTCCATTGTTTCCTATTATTTCCTGTTTTTTTTTTACCGTATTTTTTAAAGTTTTTTACTATTTTTTCCGTTTTTTTCTATTTTTCCTTATTTTGCCTGTTTTCCACATACTTCCCTATTACTTTCCCGACCCACCTCTGAGAAGGAAAAGTATTGTGAACGAGCTAAAAAAAAATTTCGACATAAAGAACAGTCAAAATTATATTTCCAACTGTCACCTGTCAAAAATAAAAACTGTCAAAGTTTAAAACTTTAACATCTAATAACTGATATTCGTCGGGAAAGTTTTGGGGAGTAAAGTAAAGTAAAAGTAAAGTTCTTTATTTTCCTTGTTGACAATTACAAATTGTATAGGAGACACAACCGAGTGTTTTTCCCTCGTTTGCCTATTTTTTCCTATATTTCCTATTTTGTCCTTTTTTTCCCAATTTTTTACGTTTTTCAATTTTTTATATTTCCATTTTTATCTATTTCCCTATTACTTCCTATTTTTCTCCCATTTTATTTTATTTTTAATTTAAAATGAATTTATGATCACCCTGTAAAATATAAAAATTTAAAATTGGTCTGTGTCTTCTTTAGTCGTTTAGATTGCTTAATTTGGAGTCTACTTTTTTGTAAACAATTTTTTATTAACAATAACTTTATATAAATAAAATTGTTTAATTTATTCAGTTTTAAGTAATTAGTTTTATCAAATGAGAATTAACTTATATCTGATGATTTGTAGAATAGAAATAAGTAAAAGTAAATAAAGTGTTTCATTTAAAAATTTGTTATCATTTTCTGCAGTATTGAAAGTAGCTAAAAATCATTAAAAAGTATCCGATATACAAAATTTTATTAAGATAAAATCCCATATAAATAAAACTGATACACATTCCTGTGTCACCCGGTATATGCTCTATTAAAAATTGAAATTAAAACAATCTCAAAAAATAACGTGTCAATAACTTAAAATATTACTTAAACAAGAGGAACTATTTCAAGCAAATTATAAAAATATTTCCATATTCATTTGCAAGTACTTTTTTTGTTAATTTATTGTCTTGTCAACAATCAATTTCATAACTATTTGATTCAATGATTTATACCGTCTCTTTTTCCAATACGAAGTGTAAACGTACATTTTATTTAACAATTATAATATACAATTATTATACCTTAAACAACAAAAGTAATTCATTATTAATTCAAGATCATGAAAAAATTAACAAGAATCGTTTAATTCACGTGTAATGTATGTTGCATAACGATAAATATTCTTGTTAAATTGTATCCCCACATATAAGGCGATAACTTAGATTTGGCAACATCCGTTTAATTTTTTACGGTTTTGATGCTTTACTATTCTGTCTCTTTCTGGTTTTGACTCTTTACATTTTGTCTCATTATTTTTTGATGTTATACGGGTTTGATCGATTGGCGCTTTGATAAATTGGGATTATGATAATATAGCGTTCTGTTTTAATACTATTTTGAGTTTATAAGAGTTTGATCTATTGGTATCTTGATAAATTAGTGTTTTTATATTTTACGTTTTTGATGTATTAACTATTTGAAGTTTTAACGTTCTGGTTTTTTAGTATTTTGATATTTTATTAATTTGATAAAATATCTATTTGATTCTTTATTATTTGTTTTAATACGATTTGATTTTTTACGGTTTTGATAAAATATCATTTTGCTATTATAGATGTTTGATTTTTTACTAATTTGATATAATAACGTTTTGAAAAAGTATCAGTTTGATCTTTTAAATTTTGTTAAATTGTGCCCTCCCGAATACTGTACTTTGTCCACGACTGTAAGATATGTATTAACAAACTTTTATTCAGGCAAACGTTGATGGAATATTATTTTTAATATTTATAGCATAACTAGAAAGAATATTAATATTATATAACTACAATTTAATATCAATTATTTATGTTAATAGTTACATTTGAAAAAAATTGTTAAGTTAATAGCAGAAATAGGATTAACGTCAACATTAATATTCTGATTATTAGTTGAAATTTTTGATTATTGGCAAAATAATTAGAATCATTTACTTGTATGGAGCTTGATAATTACTTCTGGTGGTGAAGGTGTTAAGCACATTTTATTTTCACTTTCTCAATCCATTATTTTATTACAATTTAGTAAAAATTTTAATAAAATATTCTTTAGTCAAAAGTTTGACATTTCAATTTAAATTATTAATTTGACATTTGGATGACAGTCGCGGCTTACTGAGAAAATGGATAAAATTTATAATCGTTATATCACAATGGTTAAGTATAGGAAGAGCGGTGATAAAAAGTAGTGAATAATGATTATTCACTGGTAATAGTGTATAATATATACCATTTTAAGTTAGAAAATTCTTCAAAAATGGCTTCATTATAAAACAGTCGTGGACAAAGTAGTTTAATACCTGCAAGATAATACCTATAAGAATAAAAAAAAAACCTGATATACCGATAAATAAAAAAAAATGTATACATATACTTAGTCCAATTATATTGGCGGATGAACAAATCAAAGAATGGTAAGCATGTCGGCACAGCCTGCATGCACTACTATGGTTCACTATGGGTAGCAGAAGCTGGTAAGCTTTTATAATATAATAATATGGAATGAAATACAGGTTTACACTTCGCGTGAGCTCATGCGCAGGTATAGGTAGAAACTCTACGGAACAGGTTAAAACTAAGCTGTCATAGTTCCCCACTAACAAATATGGCTAAGATTAGTTAAGTGTAAATATTTACAAAAAAAAGTATATATATATATATATATAAAACGAGAAATGGTTATTGGGGTAGCAGCGAAACGAAAAGTGTACTCTTTAAAGTTATTTAATCCAAGCTTTCGAGTGAGATTTCACTCATCATCAGGGAAGCTACAAGAATTAGTGAAATTTAGGAAACAATTTCTACAATTAAAAGTGAAGTACTTACAACTTATTGAGGATGTTTCGTAAAATGATATTCATAATAAAATTTTAAAAGCACATAGGTTCCTCTGACACACATAAAATTTGATAAAAATTATTGTTAAAAAACATTATTTTGCAACTCAAGTTACAACGTTAAAATTATTAAAAACTTAAAAGTAAAATATCTAAATAATCTTTTAAGTAAAATGTCTAAAAAGACATTTTGTTAATGCGTCCTAGCAAAAACAGACTTATTTTTGAAGTAGACATAAGTCATACTTGTCACTTTGGGGAAAGAAGAAAGAACAACGAATGGCCTTTTACTAATGAGGTAAAAGGACAATCGTTGGTACTTACTAAGGGCTAATGGCTAATGAGGCCCCCTTAGCAAGTGACAAGTGACCAAAGTAACAATTATGTCTCATTCTACCTATGGACAAAATAGAAAGTTACAATAGGAAATGATGGAGAGGTGTTGACAGTGGTCCGCAAGTTACGTCTCACGCTGAAATTTCTTAGAGAATTTGTGCAACCCAAAATATACAACTTTAAATAAGTATAACTCCCAAATGAATAGAATTCCAAATGTATAACTCCAAATGTATAACTCCAAATGTATAACTCCAAATGTATAACTCCAAATGTATAACTTCAAATGTATAACTCCAAATGTATAACTACAAATGTATAACTCTAAATGTATAACTCCAAATATATTACTCCAAATGTATAACTTCAACTACATAACTCCAAATGTATAACATCCAATTGTATAACTCCTATTATACTTTTGCGAATTAGACCCAGACCAAGAACCCTAAAATACCAAGGATAAATGACACCATGGATCGTTTAGATTTCAATTAAATTTAAAAAAAAAGGTAATTTTCAGATAATACAAAAATATAAAAAGAACAATAAAATAAATAAAAGTAATCCAAAGTATTAAGATTGCCACAAATCATTTATATTGAAATTTAGGAAAATAAACTAAACGTGGCAACGTTTAAAATGATCATTAAAAAATCAAGAGACCCAAGCAAAAACCAACAATAAAATTATTTACCAGAAATGGCGAAAACATTTTATTTGTCGATAAAATTACAAATATAAAATAACTTACATCACACTAACCCTGAATTAGGGGTAGCAATGCCTAGTAGATAAATAATAGGGAGTAGAGACAACTAGATTCCCTTTTGGACCCTTAAAGATGATTTTTTTCCTACAAGATAAAATAATATCCTTATTCAGAATCAATTAACAAAAAAAAAAAAATTGGAAGTGTATAACAATAAAAAAAAAGAGTGAAGTGCAAGATACGCACTTAATAAATTAACAAATTAAATGTATAATTTAAATTTGTTTTTTTTTTACTAATTAGAATTTTGATCAAAAGTAGGTAGCAATAAACTAGAAGGGTTTAGGTACATACCTTGGCTTAAAATGGTCAATCGTGTTAACATTCCCAGTGTATAGCAGCAAATGGTGAAAGATCCTCAAAGAGATATTATTCCGGAAAAACAACAAAATATGCAATCGAAACGATCAACCACACTTTCCGTAATATTAATAAAACTTTTGAAATGAAACCCCATAAAGGATGACCTAATAGTCACAAGATAATTCAAAAAGTTTATAACACCCACTACACGTGTGAGAATACAACCAGCTGTTTGACTACCTAAAATGTCACCTCTGATTCCTCCGATCGGACCGACCTCGCGGTACCATCATTTTAAGATCCGAAATGTAAGTATCAAGAATAGTAGATTCAGTAACAAGGTTAGAATGAAAAATTCGACAAGAGTGGAAAATTCCGAACGCGAGCGAAAGCGAGTGTGAGGAACCACGAGTGTCGAATTTTTTCATTCTGACCGAGTAACAGACTATATTTTCTCCACGATCAGCAAGTATGAATCAAACTTATATTAAATCTGAACACAAGTTATTTGTTGACATATTTGTATTACATTGTATTAATATTTATAGTGCTGTGGTACACTTACCGATATTAAAATCTGGTGCATTGGTGTTTTTTCATAATTTGCAATTTCAGATATTATTAAATTCTATATCTACTTCACTTGATTTTTCACTCATTATTTTGTTTAAATTAAAACTTGTTTGAAAATAATTATTACCGTCGCCATTTTATATCTGACAGTGACACTTTTGAAATCCAGGGCAATCCCATATCGTTTATTTCGATTACAGAAAATCCATTCTTTACCTTGATGAAGAATGAAAATACATGCAAAATGCATAAGAGGCAAGTATTATAGAATAAATATGGGGACGCATAATTTAGCAGAAGTTAAAGGAACAAACTGATACTTTTACAAAAGTTTATTATATGAAATTATTAAAAAAGCAAACATTTATTATAGCAAAATGATACTTTATCAAAACCCTTGAAAATCGAATCGTATTAATACAAATATTAAAGAACCAGATAGATATTTTCACAAATTACTAAAATAACAAAGATCTAAAAGACTGGAACGTTAAAACTTTAAATAATTAAAACAACAAGAATTTAAAATACAGTAAGACTAACGTAACGAAATACCAATAGATAAAACTCGTATAAATTCAGATTGCTATTAAAACAGAGCGCTATTCTTACGTAGTCTCAATTTAGCGTACCGCCAATGGAACAAACCCGGCACATCGTCAGAAATTAGTGAAACAGAATTTAAAGAGTAAGAAATAGAAAGAGATGGAATAGTAAGACGCCGAAACCGTACTTTATCAAATTAATTGGTGGGGAATTCTAAAGGATGTTGCCAAATCTAAATTATCGCCCTCTATGTGGGGATACAATTTAACATGCTCTATTTATCGTTATGCAACATACATTACACATGAGCGCAGGGATTCTTTGAAGATGTCGCGACGATATAAGTTTCTGTGCTTTAATTCATATTATGCAGCATACATTACATACGAATTAACCGATTCTTATTCATTCTTTTACGATCTAAAATTAATAATGAATTACGGTCGTTTTTTAGGGTAAAAATTGGTATGATTATTAAATACAATGTACGTTTACACTTCGTATTGGTAAAAAGTATGGTATAAATGACTGAATCAAATAGTTATGAAATCTATTCTTGACAAGACAATAAATCAACAAAAAAAGTACTTGCAAATTGATACGGAAATCTTTTTATAATATGCTTGAAAGAGCATTTCAGTTCCTCTAATTTTTGTAATATTTTAAGTTACTGACACGTTATTTTTTGAGATGTTATAATTTCATTTTTTAATAGACATATACCGGGTGACACACACAGGAATGTGTAAGTCTTATTTATATAGGATTGGATCTTAATAAAATTTTGTATATCGGGTACAAATTACAAATTTTTTATTAACAAATTTAAGCTAGCCAACTTTCAGTACTGCAGAAAAATTTAGATTTTTTAAATGAAACGCCTTATGTACTTTATTTATTTTGATTCTACAAATCATCCAATTATCATATATCAGTTAATTCTCATTTGATAAAGATAAAAATATTTAAAAACTAATAGTCAAGTCAAGAAGTGAGTTTTCTGCGAAAAATAGTTACAAGAGTACGAAAAATATGAGCGATAACTCATTCGACGCGAATTGCAATACTAAGAAATGTACCATGTTCATTTTTTTCTGCAAAAAAATTGTAATTGTTATTAACAAAAAATGAAAAAGAAAAAAGCCATTTTAGTTTTTGATGATAACTTAAAAACTATACAAAATAGCGGGAATTGCAAAACAGATCCTTAAAGAGGAGGACGCTATAAAATTATTAAAATTTGTTTATATTGTTTAAAACGAGTTTTTTAAGTTAACAAAAAATGAAAAATCGTAAATTTTTTTAGCTATCAATAACGATTTTTAAAGACAAAATTATTTCTTAACTAATTATTTAAATAATGCAAATATAAAAAAACAATAGAATGGGAAAAACAAATTTCAAAAATATTAAAGTAAACCATTTGTTTATAAATAATTTATAAACAAATAGCGTTAAAAAATCTTACCCACAATAATTTAATCCTTATTTCTAATATAAAAACAGCTATACCATAATATTTGAGAAAAAAAAATTAACAACAATTTTACGAGTTTTCATTTTTTATTCACTTAGAAAATTCGTTATAAAGAAAATAAACAAATATTAAATAATTCTATGACGTTATCTTATTGAGTACACTTATAGAAAAGACTCCAAGAGGCGAAGAATTTATAGGGAGGTTATTTAAACAATTATCCAGCTTTGAATGAAGGCGGAGCAGGTATGAAAGAATATAGTTGGGCTAGTTTTTTACGGAACTTTCTTTCTTCAAGTGTTGAAATGACACCATATTTTTTTCAAATTTTCATATCAATATTTAGTGATTTAAAAAAATATTTTAGATGAGGTACTCACTATAGAGGCGGCGTACTCATCCCGAAACGGCCGCGGGGAACACTATTTTCAGCAACAAATTAAAATTATAAATATTAGAGCTAGAGATCCGGTCCTTTGGAGTTGTTTATCGGAAATTCCTTCGTCCTTAAGAACCATTTCGCAATTCCCGCTGTCTTTTATAGTTTTTGAGTTATCATCAAAAATCAAAAAGCAAAATGGATTTATTTATTTTTTTCGTTTTTTGTAAATAACAACTACAATTTTTATTTGCAGAAAAAAATCGACATGACACATTTCTCAGAAAAGCAATCCGCGTCGAATGAGCCATCGCTGATATTTTTCGTAGAAAACTCACTTCTTGACTTATAAAAGTGATTGAAATAAAAGTACTAAACATATTCTATTTTTATTAAAGAATATTTATTTTGGTTTATTTTTATCATTTTGGATTTATTTACAACACTGATATTTTTTCTAAAATATCCAAGTCTGATAATATTACATACAAAAACTCTTTCTTGCATTAAATGTATAACGAATAATGTCAATTAGTGGTAAAAAAATAAATAACTAATCCACAAACTAGGATTTTATTTTCTCCACGACTGTTTAATAATAAGTTAATTCTGACTGCATTTTTTGTGGAAGAATGATATACATTCTTCTACTAGTTGAAGAATAAATTTAAGAATCCACGGTAATCAGCCAATCACATCCTTTGATTTCTACTTTCTAGAATTTACATTAATATCAACACAAATCACATTCCTTTGAAAATAACTAATCAATCGCATCTAATCAACGTCCTAATAAGTCGCCATTTTATTTGAAATGTCAAATACACAAACGTCAAAATTTAATATTTTAAGTGTCAATTAAAGATCTGTGATACAAACTATGATTTTAGGTACGTAATTTCTTGTATAGTCGTGGAGAAAGTATAGTCTTTAACTCGCTTAGAAAGAATCATGGCTATTATTCACTCGAATTATTCCGACACGAGCGGTAGAGATACTAAAAAAAAAAGACTAAAATAAATAATAATAAGCTCAATTGTTGTGTAAAACTAGAAAATTAGTTAGTTATACACAGACAATAATGTCGGCCGTCGATTACTTGATAAATATAAATATTACAAACAGCAAAATATATTATATGCTTTATGTTTCATATTTTATTAAATTGGAAAAAACAGCTTTAGCATACGTGATTAAATGATGAACTTTACTCATTTAAAATAACTTTTTTGAACTAGATTATTTATAACTTTTAAACTATTTGTTTGCGAGACATGTGACAAATTATGAATTCTGAACTTGAAGAAATTTAACAAAAAAGATTATTATAAAAAATGTCTAAATAGTGTCCTTGAAAGTTTATACATATTCACCATCTTTTAACCAAGATTTTGAGAAAGTGGCACAAACTTATATGTTTAGATAGCTAAAATATTGAGCTAAAAATATACATGGTATTCTATTTAAAATAGCATAGTTGCCCTATCCCTAATCACATTATTAATTTCCATCCAAATCGTAAAAGATCTCATTATTGAGAAAACAACTATATAAATTTCAATAAAACTGGCGAAAACCGCATGTTTCTATTTCCAAAACTATTTGAGTATGGAAACCCCGAAAAGTTAAGTGGGACACCCGGTATATATTCTACGTAAAATATTCATTAGATACAATTAAACATGATTAAAAATAGAAACAAACAAAAGAAAATGTTATTTTTCATTTTTAAATCATGGATATCTGGATGTTATTTAATTCGTTGTCTAAAGGCAACGGTGTTCAAATGGAATATTTATTTATTACATCTTCGTGACCTTGACTGGCATATACACAAGTGAAATGTGATATATCTAATACCACTTATCAGCCACTAGTGCATTATTTGAGGGTCTAGGATATTTTACGGTTTAGTCCGAGAACGAGCAGCCTCTAAGATGCACTTCCTATAACACTCGCGAACAACCACCTAAAAAAAATTGATTCCTATGTAAATCGACCTGGCGGATCCGATTTTGGAGTTCGCCAGACAATTTGGGATTGCCAAATCGGCCAAAATCGACAATTTCCAAAAAATCTCATATTTTAGGGAATTTTTAAAAATTTTTATTATCATCCTATATCTCTCTTAGTTTAAGTCCGATTGAATTGAAATTTTTAGGAGAACTAATTTAGACCTTTGTTATCACGACTTACATGACAGAAATGCAATAAAAATTACGTGTCACAAGTAATTTATTTTTAAAATGTTGGTGACAAGAAATTTGGTGAAAATGCAGCAACAAATACTCGATCGATTGATAACTTACTTACTTTTCTAGAAAACTGTGCTGCAATATATAGGACCACCGCGTCGCGGCCCAAGATAAAAGGTTAGGTTGGTCCGACGTATGGGAATCAAATAATGGGTAGTTGTGAATATTGCTTTATGTAACGTTTAGTTATATTTTAATAAATGGACGGGAATAGTTATCGTCTGTGTGGTTTTTGATGCTTATTATTATTGAAAATTGATGAGTTTCAGCTCTAATTATAATAATTATTGCTTTATAGATAATAAGTGCATATTAAAGAAACGAAGTCTCTTTTATAGTCCTATTAAACTAGATTAATATTTAATTAGAACAAAAAACACATTAGAAGAATTTTTTTTCTCCAGTAGTTTTGTGCGCGTTTTTAACTTTTGACTATGACTTCCCAGTTAAACCTAGAGTTTAACTTTTTAAAATACATCTTTTGTCAACAAAATAATGAATAAACTGTACTTACAGAATGTTACAGAAGAAGCACTGGACTATGTATTTAAGCAGTTTCCATAAAGTCGGATGATAGAAATATTATAAAATGGATTTATTTTTGTCAAAATGTCATGTCTATCATGCAATATGCAGAAGAAATTACTCCCGAAAGGCTTATAAATAAAAAGCAGAAAGCACAGATGTGGCTAATACTGGTGAAAAAAGAAGTAAGACCGTTGAAAGCCCAAAATGTTGTATATTTTGCAATAAAATTACAGATACTAAATGGTCTTGAAAATTAACAACATTTAATATGCAAAATAAAATTTGGACGAAAGCCAAGGAAACAAATGAACTTTAATATTAAATGAAATTTTTCTAAAAGTGTTGACAAGGGTGGAATATGCATTGCTTATAACCAATGCATATTCCAAACTTGTCAACACTTTTAGAAAAATTGATTCTAAAGAAAAACATCATGATTCAAGCAGCAAAATCTTTGATTTAAAAATGCATGTTGACAAATTAGAAATTAAGAGAATTATAAAACAAAAAGTTAATCTCTTCCAACAGGATAGCAAAGAATTTGTGAATATTTGTTCTGGTTATACAAAGGTAATTACCTATATGAAAGCGAAGCAAAAATGTTGAGAAATTTGCATTTTACGAGAGAGTTGGATGAAGACACGAAAATTAGGGTTGATTTCAAAATTATAATTGCAGCACCTTTAATGATTTATTTTTGAAATATTTTAATTTGATAGGTATTAAATTTAAAACCTAAAAAAAAATTATTGCAAACCCTAACAATAAGAAAAAGCTGTTGGCATATTTTGTCAAGAAATTCCTAAATGACCATCACACCTTACCAGAAGGTGTAAACGTATTATTAGCTGGCATGTCAAAAGAAAACAGCAAAACAATTATATGCTTCAAATTTGATACTAATGTGGCCACAGAATTAGAATTTACAGAACATGAGGAATCTGATACTAGAATGCTATTATTGACCATTTCAAAAACCAGTATAAACGATTTTTTATCTATGCTGCAGATACAGACATTTTTGTATTATCAATGTACTCCTCTTATTCAATTCAATCACTAGCAAATATCTATCAGAACAATGCTAATAACTTGGCTGGAATTTTATTAGCAGTATATTGCTTAAGTGGGTGCGATTCGGTGAGTTTCCCATTCCGAAAGCGCAAAAGAAAAGCTCTAAAAATTGCTATTTTTAATGAAGCACATTTATACCTGACTTATTTTGTATCTTCAAGTATGAATGGGTACCAAGTATCGGAAACTCTATGGACAAGTTTTAGAGCATTTTTTAAACATTTGTACGGCCCGCCAAATTTTATGAGAAATATGGACGAATTATGAGCGTATATATTCCCAAATTGTAAAACTGACATTAGGTGGGTAACACTAATTTCGATGTTTGTCTATGTTCTATAGATATATTAAATTTGAAACTTCTTGATCACGGAAGTGTATTCTTCATTATAATCGTTGGAATTTCATTTTAGAGATTTGTCTCCAACATGTTCTTGTACCAAATATGACACTATAAGAAGCAAAGCCAAGCTTTTTAGAAATTACAGCCAACTGCAAGTGCAAGTTTTTACTTGTACAAATAAATGTAAATGCCTTAAAGCGAATGTGCCTTGCAACATTTGTTGTTCGTGCCAAGGGAAATGTGGAACTCAATAGTATTAGATAAGAACCTTATAAATATAAAGTATCATCATCCCTTTTTACAAATGTGTTAACTATCTCTTAGATATTGTTGCTTCTATACGAGTAAAAGTTATAAAATGTGAAAATGAAATGAGTATGTCTAAATTGCCTATTTCAAAATTGAAATCTTTTTTTTATACATTTTTCTGCTTTTTGAAAATTAAAATTTAATGAAATTCAAAATAAACTCACGAACCGTAAATTGGTTTTAATTAATTCAATACAAATCCTGGCGCTCTCAAGCTATAGATTGTCCAACAACTCAAACACGACACCTCCAGCGTCCCCACTTCTCTAATTTTCCCTTTGTTGGTTCGTTCCCCACTTCTCAAATTTTTAACCAAGCGGTCGATTTAGTAGTTGGACGTATGGCGATACCTTGTAAAGTACGAACCGTCCGCGACCGGCAGAGTTTTTTCTATATTGCCACATTGTGACACCGTTATATTAAAAATCAAGCTAGTTATCAAAAAAATCACCGAAATAAAAAAGTTTCTTTGATTCTTTGGCTACAACTTTGTCGCTTACTATATACATTTATCTTTAAAAACAAAAAAGTTTTCTCGATCGAGTATTTGTTGCTGCATTTTTATCAAATTTCTTGTCACCAACATTTTAAAAATAAATTACTTGTGACACGTAACTTTTTTTGCATTTCTGTCATGTAAGTCGTGATAACAAAGGTCTAAATTGGTTCTCCTAAAAATTTCAATTCAATCGGACTTAAACTAAGAGAGATATAGGATGATAATTAAAAATTTTAAAAATTCCCTAAAATATGAGATTTTTTGGAAATTGTCGATTTTGGCCAATTTGGCAACTCCAAATTGTCTGGCGAACTCCAAAATCGGATCCGCCAGGTCGATTTACATAGGAATCAATTTTTTTTAGGTGGTTGTTCGCGAGTGTTATAGAGGGTCCTTAAAATGCATCTTAGAGATCCCTCGTTCTCCTACTAGTTTTACGACTTATAGGTAACCGGCGACTCTCAAATTATATACAGGGAAAACCAAAAATGCATTTTTGGCTTTTTACGCATAGAATT